>VUQI01004568.1:35191-50886 GCA_015106735.1 Paratilapia polleni | reverse complement strand
AATTTTTTCAAAAAAAAAAAAAAAAAAAAAAAAAAAAAAATGATTGAGCATCCTGACCTACAATAACTTCCTTAAAACAGTACTTAATTTTCATTCCTTTTGTATCTTATTGTAGTAATTTAATAATGTATCTGCAGCCACACTAGCAGTTCTGTGAGGCTTTGAGCTAAAAGCTCAACATACTGATGCTTTGCATGTATAATTAAATTTTCTACCTTTTTTTTTTTAACCTATTATAATACTAACATTTGCTAATTAGGAGTAAACACAAACTGCAATTGATACTGATGGGAAAGTAATTAATTCTCTTGAGACCATGAATGCATCTAGTGCGTTCACTAGTCTCAACCAAAGAGGACCAACCACCTAACACTGACCTACATCCCTACAAAGTCCCTGGCGTTACCATAGTTGAAAATATATGACTGATAAACTCAAAATGTATGGGCAACTATTTTTACTGTTTCTTGGGAGAAGATGCTGTTCAGTGTTTTATATCAGTGCAAGTATTACCATTCCTCCAGCAGTTCAGCTCTGCCTCAAGTCTTTGAATAGTTTCCTTCAGTGACCTGTTCTTTTCCTTTTCCTTTTCATACTTCTTCTTCCACTGCTCTGCTGTGAGCTCCAGGTTCACAGATACAGTATTTCTAATGGTCTTGGCTCTAATTGGAGGGATACAGTGAGAAACAGAACAGGGAAGACAGAAAGGGAAGGAAACAGTATGAGGGGAGGGCAAGAGGAAAAGATATAGAAAAGAGAGGGGAAAAAAAGGAAAGTGCAAGACAACAGCAGAGAACAGAGAAACTGTCACAAATGGTTTCCAGCCTTGGCTGCGCAATGAAAATGGGTTCCCATCGCATTAATTGGTATGCAAATTGGGTTTCTTCCAACTTTGGTTGAAAGGGATATAGGGAAAGGAAGAAATTCAAAATGTAAAATTGCATCAAACATTCTGAAGCATATTCACATCTAATATACAGCACTTATCCTACAATTCATAAGAAGGCATGGGACAATAAATAATTCATCAGTTATTACAGAAATCACTGGCTTTACATAGTTAAAACGGTCATAATGCAACAGCCACAGCACTCAGTGGCCATCGCTTCATTTCACACTCCAGTGAGAAAACACTGTCTGTATTCATTTATTCCCTGACATTAGCGAAGCAAACGGTGCTATCTAAAGTCTCATCACATCAGAATATAGATAGCATGTTGTTTGGATATGGAAATGCTGAAAATCAAACATCAGGTGGCAAATGTTAATGTTGAACAAAGAGTGGTCATGATTTATTTATGCTCCACATTACATATACAGTCTAAACATAAAATCTCTACTTTTAATAATGAATGAAATCATAATATTAACTCTAACCTAGAATTTCAGACCTAACACTGTTGACACTGTTGAGTCCACTCAAAGTCTTTTCGGATACACTATGTCCACTTCAATGAATATCATAGTATTTCTTTAATATTCTATTAATCTTTAAAATGGGTTATTAGTGGCACTGTACAGCTAGTGCTGCTGACAAAGAGAGAAAAGAGACCAAATTTTCAAATTCAAATATCCATTGTGAATTTTCTAACTCCCTTTGCTCTGTAATACATTATTTATTTCAACCAACACTCTCATGTCAGTCTCAATTCATTGGTAGGGGGAAAGGCTGGATATCCACAAAGAGGCTTTTTTAGGATCTTTCTATTTTATCTGTGGGTTTCTTTAAGTTGACAGCAAGTAATAAGAGAGGAAAGCTGGCAAGCAAACCATCTCTGATTCCATGAATGCAGCTTACCTATTAGATGAGGAGAAAAAAAGGATTTTGAGCAAGTCAGAACCCAAACTGCAACACAAAACCCTGCTTCTAAAGCAACTTTGTCCAAAGCAAAGTTAGAGGCAGTAATATGTGAACAGCATATCTGAGGTGAGCAAAAGCCCCCCAACGACTGCAGCTGAGAGAGACACAAATGTGTGCTGAGCTGCACAGTGCAGCAGTTCATGGCTACTTAGCATAGAAGAACGTTACCGTTGGCCAAACATCAAGGTGGATTTGGTCTCTGCATCATTGTAGCTAGAGGGAGAGCAACAGATAAACATGGTGGTGCGGCAGTTCCCGCCCAGCGAGTCCTGTAGGATGCGAGTCATTTTGCTGTCACGGTATGGCACATGGGATTTCTACAAAGAGATAAAGAGAAAGGAAAGAAAAAGATAGCAACAGGCAGGAAAAAAGACATAAGAGAGGACTGAAAAGCTGAAAGAAATACTGAATTGGTGCACCAGCATGTCTCTCTTTGAAAAACTAAAAATATGTGTTGTTAGCATCAGGACAGAACAAAGAAAAAAGAGATTTCCCTCCTTCTGGTGGATAATTCACAGTATAACCTTTTTGACATTTGGAATCTCTTCAAACAGACGGTGTCCTTGCTCAGAAGAATGAATGGCAGCGGATTTCTAAAAGATTTCTGAGGCATTTACAGTCTGTGAGCCCTTCCATTAAGTTTATGAGGCAGTCCCTAGGCCTTTCGAGCATGTTTGTTCTTTAAGCCTTCAGAGTTATATAATAACACGAGATGGTGAATGTTTTAATTATGATGATGGAGCTTGAAAGGAGTGGGTAGAATGGACTGTACTACCAGCTGTAGCAGCCGTAGGAATTATGGATGAGGGGGACAGGAATCTGCTAACAAGCTAACATGTCTCTGCAAGCATTCATCCAACCCAGCTGCAAGACAACAATGTCAATGCGGGAGGATTCAGAACCCTGGTTTGCATTCAGGGATGAGATGCTTTTACCTCCAGTGGCAAATATTTCAACATAAGTGCGTCTCACACATTGTACAGTTAAGGTTAGTAAAATATTTTGGCTATTATTAATGAAATGGAGAACCTGTAAAGTTCTCAAATTAAGCTGACAATGCCATAACAATAATAAATAGAGGTTAAAAAAAGGTTTTCCTACAGTTTATGCTTGACTCAGTAAGCCATTTAAACATAATCGTGTTAGCTGTATCGCCTTTTTCCTAGTCTTAATCTCAGGCTAAGATGATGCTGACAGGATTTGCACTATAGATATGACACTGCTACGGGTCGTGTCATCTGAGTGTTGGCATGAAAGCAAATAGGCCTAACATATCTTCCCAAAATGTCAAAGTGAACTATTTCTTTAAACTGAAATTAGAGTTATCTCTCGAGATTCCAGGTAAATTTATTGTACTTTGCAATTTGGCAGCAACTGCTGGCATCACTAGTTACTAAACTAATTACCTCATTCATGACATTTAGGTTGTTCTAATTTAATACTTTCAGGTAATTCACTGCAGCCTGAACTCAGTTTTGGAAAAAAAAAAATTAGTAATAAGATGCTACTGATAGACTGCAGAACAATTCTTCACCTTACCGTTCCTTCAGCCAAAGCTGAAATGACATTCCCCAGGGCCGACAGGGACTTGTTGATGTTCTTGGCCTCATCCAGCACCGCTCCCTCAGCACCTGTCTTACTGACCTGACACAGATACATCCACAGATAGGAGGAATTAGTTCATAAACTACATTATCAGTAGGGAAATTCTGTTTATTTTCCTGATGGTACTACTATTTATATGTCCCAAGAAAATGATAAGTAACCAGATACACTGTGATGTAATTTGGCAGTGATTAGACAATGTTCAGTCAGCACATATTAATTAGTTTAAATTAATTATTACCATAAGTTAAAGAGCAGCCAGTGCAAAAATGTCAAGCGTTTTGTGAAACAGGTAACATGCAGTTCAAAAATAAGTTCAACAAAATAAAATTTGCAAAATTGAACAAAATTGTTTAAATGTAACTGTTTCTTAAAGAAAATCACAGAGATATTTACACAACACAACCTCAAAGTAAGCTCAAGTAAAACTTGTAAAGGACTTCAAAGTCTTGAAAAATCAGGCCCCATCATATCTTAAAGACCTCATAGTACCATACTATCCCAATAGAGCACTTTGCTCTCAGACTGCAGGCTTACTTGTGGTTCCTAGGGTATTTAAAAGTAGAATGGGAGGCAGAGCCTTCAGCTTTCAGGCCCCTCTCCTGTGGAACCAGCTCCCAGTTTGGATTCGGGAGACAGACACCCTCTCTACTTTTAAGATTAGGCTTAAAACTTTCCTTTTTAATAGAGTTTATAGTTAGGGCTGGATCAGGTGACCCTGAACCATCCCTTAGTTACGCTGTAACAGGCCTAGGCTGCTGGGGGCTTCCCATGACACACTGAGCGTTTCCTCTTCATCACTTCCTTTCACTCTCCATGTGTTTATACACCACTTGCATTTAATCATTAGCTACTATCAAACTCTGTCTCTCTCCCATAGTGTCTCTTTTGTCCTGTCTCCCTCTGCTCTCTTCTGTTTCCCCTCACCCCCAACCAGTCGCGGCAGATGGCTGCCCCTCCCTGAGCCTGGTTCTGGTGGAGGATTCTTCCTGTTAAAAGGGAGTTTTTCCTCCCCACTGTTGTCAAGTGCTTGCTCATAAGGGGTCGTCTGACTGTTTTCTGTCTAATTTGTAGGGTCTTTACCCTAAAATATAAAGCGCCTTGAGGCGACTGTTGTTGTGATTTGGCGCTATATAAATAAAATTGAATTCAATTAAATTAAATTCAACAACATTAAAATGAAGCATTTTATTCATGTATAGCTAATTGTTAACAGACAGAAACACTGACAGCCCGAGAAGGTTTCTAGAGCAAAGGCACATGTTATTCCGTCATAATTGTCATGGGATACGATTATTTACAGCAAAATAATGAGGAGCTTAATTATAGAGGGGAGCAAGTTGTTCTATCAAAGCCTTCTGTGGAGCATGCACCAGGGTCCTGTTCAATCCAGTCAATAATATTTTGTACCAAAGCATAAGAAGCTGCTGGAGCAGAACCATTTACTTATTCATCCCCAGGGAGGACCAAGACAACTTACAGATGCACCATCAGCACTTATCAGCTAAAAACCACAAATGTCAACATCTATACAGACTATACTGCCATCTACTACTCTAAATTTTCCACCAATACTATCAACACAAGATTACATCCAGGAGCCAAGGGCCATGTTCAGCAACGTCTCTAATGTATTTTCTATCTGCTTTCCAGAGTTTGACCTATGTCCTGGTGATAGATTGTTTTAGAGACGAGTTGAGGAGGTGAGCTGAGTCAGATTTCACCTTAAAGACCTTGAAAAGGGGAATAAATTTGTTGTTTTTTGGTTTGTCTTGACTGAAAGCTCCATTTAGTGTTCATTATTTTTCAGAATAAACAGTAACCCTGATATTGCGTCAGTGACGGACTGAAACAACCCCTCAGATTAAGAATCAAAGACTCTAAAATACTTTTTTATAACGTGGAATCCAATAATAAAAATTCAATGCAGTGGTATAAAGCGGGCATTTAAAAAGATTTGAGTTTAGTTGCTTTAATGCATTGTTTATCTGCTTCTTTGATGTCTGAAAACAGAATTTCAAAGTCTCAGTGTTTCAAACCCCTGTCAACAGCAAATGTTGGGAGTTTATAGCACTGAAAAGCCCTGCTTTTAATGTTTTTGAAAAGAAAAATCCCCATTGTGCCTACCTTCTCACTGCCAGCTAGGTCAACCAGATATAGCTTCCCACTCAGCTTCTGCTCTGTCTCCACATTTTCTTGTTTGATGTTAATCAGGAAGATGCTGTGACTGCGGGAACTATGCTCATTCATATCTAAAGAACAAAATCAGGAAGGAGAGGAGAGTGCAAACAGACAACTCTTTATACAAAAGTTCATTCAATTCAGTATTTTCCATTGACACAGTAAAGTTCCGGTCTTCACTTCATAACTCACTGTGCATTTCTCCCCTTTGCACATTAATATTGAAACTTTGAAAAAAAAAAAAAAAAAAACCTGACATAAAGTGTCTGACAGAGTGAGTGTCAGAACATCAGGAAGATCAACAGTGTGACTCACTGGTGACAGCAACGTGACGGTTGGCCTTCCCCTCATCTATCACATCCATCACCTCTTCGGGGCTTGTGACAAAGCGCTCAGTGCAGCCCTTAGTGAAACAAGTCCATGCATTTAAAAAAGCTATGAAAACAAAATATGCATACAGTATATGTGTAAACAAATGTATTGCAGCTGGAAATAAACACTTCCTTAATCACACCCTTTAAATGCACACATAATGTGGATCTGCACATACAACAGATCCACATGAACACAGAGACATTACAGAAGTTTGAGGTTTGCTTAACTTTGAATCAGTAATGTCATCAGCAGTAAGCTAGTTTAGATGAGGAAACTCATACCACTCTCAAGCATGTCTGGTGAAAGACTGCCCAAGACTGAAAACAGGAAGAAGAGCGAGTATTGTTCTACCTACATCAAAATTATATTTTCTGTTATTTACAGCATTTTATTGAGGGTTTTCTATGTTGACTGTTTCCTGGTTTTGAACCACATCAAGCAGAGGAAACTACTAGTCATGTCAAGAAATACCACAGTGATTTCCATGACCCCAGTAAAATGGGATATAATGAAATATTAGAGAGCCTTAGGTAGGCTGATAAGTACATTTTGTTATCATTTGACTGAGAAGTTAGCATGCTGCTGGCTGTCAGTCTCAGTCATGTCAGTCTTTTCATATTTTCCAAAACGTTGATCTATTCTTATTCTCATAAAAAAAAACAAAAAAAAACAAAGCAGCATCTTTATAACAGAGAAAAATGCAAATTGAATCATGTCTATAGGTGACTCACCTTCACATAAGGAACTCTGTGTTTGTCTTCATGCACTGACAGATTGGTCTTTGTCACTGTGTTGGGAGGAGAAAAAAAAGGGGTCATTTTTTTCCCCCTAGAGCATTGTGTGTGTGTGTGGTTGTGTGTGTAAGTGTTTGCCTGCATGTGTGTTTGTACAAATGAGCATCTGCATGAAAGTGCTCTTCCTCTCAGCACAACTATAATGAGACTTGACTATGTTCCCTTCATATTTGAGTCAGCCTCCACTGATGCGGTGTGAAAAAGTACTGGAAGGTCTAGCTATGAATATTTTCAGAAGAACTGAAGTATTTTTTTACAAAGTCAAAGTGAGAGGTTAAGCATGTGCCTCTGATAATGTAAATGAACAAAATAGGATTTTTTGGCAAATGCACTTACTGGCCCAAATTCCTGCATTAGTCACTGCACATTTGAAAGTCCTATCATGTCAGTAATTAAATTTCACCAGATTGTGGAGGCCGTTTTCTCCCTCGAGGCTGAATGTTAGTGTGTGCTTGTGTGGTTTCATCCTACAGTTATTTCTCCCCCTATAGGGTGTTATTCTCCTGCCTCCATTCATCTAGCTTGTTGTTGACTTTCTTTTTGTTCATAGCCTAAATGTTCCACAGGCACTGTGAACTCCCCTGCATACAGATGGGTGCTTTCACCACTGTCTCTGGCTCCATTAAAGATGTAATCACACGGATGCTGTGTACACCCCTCTATCCTGGCTTTTCCATCATTTTACACTGGTTATATATCTGTGATAAGACTATGAAGAGCAATGCTGGGTTGACTCTGGGTGTATACTGCAAAAAAGACAAAGCGAAAATATAAAGAAGGCACTGAGGTTGTTTATTTTTTCATTTTAACTTCACAGATCAGTTTCATTTTATGGTATTTATATTAAAACCATGAAAACCAAGGAGGGAAGGGTGTGATAATAAATATTTTGCTTTTCATAATAGCAGAATAATTTAAAAAGTATGCTTCTTTTCCATGATAGCTTCATAGCTTATATTTACAAAGCAACACTCCTCACTCCCCAAGACATTTTTTGTAGAGTCCACTATTCAGCAGAGTTTGTGCTAATGAGCTCTGGTAGGCAACTCTGAGGCCACTAAATAAAGTCTGAACAGAAGGGTGCATTTCTTGCCATCGGGTTTATTCCAGAAGAGGAGAAAGTCTCTGCATCCTCCTGGGGTCGTAAACAGAAATTTGCTAAGGTTGGCAGGTGTAGGCTGGGTCTCCGCCATGCTGCGTAACATCATCAACCATAGGCCACCAGTGAAATTAGGTGTTCATTGGCAGTTCCTGCTGGCAACCACTGGCTGGTTCATCGGCTACCATATTACAAAATAGGAAAATTACACTTATGCCAGACTCGATTGAGACATGAATGAGTATATTAGACTCCACCGAGAGGAATTTGCACCAAAAGAAGAAAAAGACCTTTGCAGAGATTGTTGAGCTTTTCCATCCTGTGCGCTAAGTGTCAATGGCTGGGGACAGAGGACACATTTGCGATAGCCATCTGTGTTTGAGCAACCTTTTTATGAAATCATTGTCATATATTGTGTGAAATATAGGTATGTGAATAAAAAAAAAACAAATAAAAAAATAAATGAACTGTGGTAGGAGGTATGGGGGCACTTTGTGTAAGCATAACAGCAGTAAGCATTCATTTGCCCCTCTCTCAGTTAAACTGATAAATGAAAAGCTCACATACACTGAAAAAATATAGCCCAATGTACTGTTTTAAAGTAAAGGAATTTTCTGTGTTAATTTATCATGGATGTTTTTCCGTATTTTTTTTAAACCGCGCATTGAATTTTACCATTTACCGAAATGCCCACAAACTTCTGTAAAAAAAATTAAAAATTGTAGGACAGAGAGAAGTAGAGAGGCTTTGAGGTAACTCTTTTTTTTTTTTTTATTATTTATCTATTAGTATTTATTCTAAGGTCTGTATTTACTAAAAATGTCCCCATTTAGGGTTTTTGTTGTAATGTTGGCTTTTATATGTTTTTTTTGTTTGTTTGTTTGTTTTTGCAGCAGTTCCCTCATTCAGGATGATTTTCTCCTATGGGAGGCAACAAAGTAATCTCATCTTATCTTAAATGTAAATACAATGATTAGCCACTACATTAAAACCTCTGACTTGTAAAGTGTATAACGTGGATTATCTCCTTACAATGCTGGGGCACCTTGGGTCAATGGCACACCCCAAGAGCTGCTCAAAAATGGCTGGAGGAACATAATAAAGAGCACAAGGTATTGACCCAGCCCCCAAGCTCCCCAAATCCCAATCTGATCAAGCAGCTGCAGGATGCACTGGAATAAGTCCAAACCACTGAGGTCAACCAACCCAGAGGACCCAAAGGTTCTGCTGCTAGTATCCCAGTGACAGACACCACAGGACACCCCCAGAGGTCACATATCCATCCTGTGACTGTTCAGTAAGAGGCAAGTAAATTTAATGTTGTGGCTCATCAGTGTTGATGTTATATGTCTGCAGTCTGCCCTTCAGTGTGCATACAGCCCCAACACTCCCATTAATAAGGTATTAAAATGTCAGTGTTTAAAGATGATTCATCTGGGTGTGACTATACAGCTTTAAAATTGTGTTGTGCTGCAGAAAACTGTACAATGTTAACAAATGTGAGTTGTTTTCACAGTTTTATACCATCCAGTAGGTCCCGGATTTTATCCATGTAGATCTCAAAGTAGGAGACCTGCAGCAAAACAAAAACATATGGCAGCAGATATTTTCCCAGGGACACAGAAAAAGAATCTAATGCAGATAAATGAGAAGGATGATAGGTGCTCATTGTACAAATACAAAATGCAAAATGATGCCGCAGTAATCTGTCCTGCTGTGGGTCTGATGAGGCATTATCCTCTATTATAAGACTGGTGTAAAAGGGAAAATACTGTAGGATGATCATGGTTTATTTATCATGATTTATTGATGCTTGGCTGATTCCACTCAGCCCATCCATGTGAGGATTACATCAGATGTTCAAGTTGAATTCCCACTGGGTATATTGTGTGTAGCAGAAAATGTAAAATAAAAAATGTGAAAATGCACACTTGAACAGACAAACATGAGAATCCACACCAACCTTTATGTGGAATTCAAGGTTCTCATCCATGGCAAATATATGTTCAAAAATGTCCTCAGCAATCCGTGGTATTATTCCCATTCCCTGGGGATCATGAAGACTCCCCTAAAGGAGGAGTGAAATGAGACAGGAACATGTAAGTGAAGAGTAGGATAAATGCAGACCCTGGGACGAATTAAGTCGATAGAGTAGTAAAAGAAAGGAGAGCAGAGAGGCTTTTGACTTGAAAGGGAACAGGGTTGCTTCCCACAGAGAGTTGTAAAGAAGGTTAGTTTCCACACAAGGCTGAGAAAGGGAGATAGAGAATGATGGCCATGACAGAGGCAGATGTAAAGTCAGGACGAGCAGAGGAGGAGATACTCTATAAAAAAATAAAGGAGAAAAGTGTGCCTGCATGTGCCACAGCAAGAGGTCTACCTCTTGAATTATTTAGCAGTACTGTACCTCCATGGTGTGTGTCTTTCCTGAGGAAGTCTGCCCATAGGCAAAGATAGTCCCATTGTATCCGCCCAATACATCTAAAATGAGGAAGAAGAAACAAAATCATGTTAGAGAATGAAGCAAAGAAAAAAAACAGCAAAGGGCTAAACAAAAATGAAGAATGACAGTGTCTGAATTACAGATTTTGGCAAAGCAGCTGCAAAAATATAAAAAAAATATGAATTTCTGAGTAACGTGTAGAAACCAAGAAAATGAAGAAACCTCCTTATGCCTGGGTTGCCCTTAAAATGCTTTGGCGATGAAGGTTTTCTCAGTATCAAAGTAATCTCCTAATAGTTGGGAGTACATACAGTTGTACACAGCAAAAAGTAAATTTTAAAGGGGACCAATTATGCTTTTACTTATTTTCTGTCATATTGTGAGGACCCTCTCCACCCCATTATGCTTGCAGGTACTGCAGAGGAGGTGTGGTTTGTTCAGAATCACAAAGACTGGCAACACCTGGGACCAGTGTGCCAGTGCTCTATAAAAACCTCAGAGCCCAGTTACTCCTCCCTGAGTCATCCTTCTGGGAACTCAAGCACTCACTTACAGTAGCAACTACACCTGCCATTGTTTCTCTGTTATGTTTATTTAAGTCAAATAAATAATTTCTTAACTGGCATTAGTGTGTGCACATCTCCCTTGTTGTCATGGCCACATGGCCCAGTTTGTGATATATACACATACACTGTTACAATGGTGGCTGCTCATATTAAACATAGTTTCAAAGTATTTTTACATATTAATACTTTTATTTCAAATAATGTAGTATAACGTGTACAAGTAATCCCTGTGTGCCAAAAGCTCAGGCTTCATTCTGCTTTAAATACCATTTTAAACTGTTATTTTTCTATTCTCAGTTCTAAATGATGTCAAAGAGAGGGGGGGATCTTTAATATGGTCATCTCAGGCACACAGATCTGGCTGTCAGAAGCCAATCAGAAGAAAGTTAGCTTAAATGGAGGGGCATGGGAGCTAAAAAAAAAAAAGAAAAAAAAAGGCTTGTTTCAGAGAGCGCATAAACTGAAAAGCTGCACCAAGGCCTTTTATAAAATAAACAAGGGTTATTTTTTGAATTATGAATTATCCAAAGCTACTCTAGTAGAGTCCACAAATAAAAAAATATGGAGTTGGAAAGAAGCATAATAGGTCCCTTTTCATGGTTAATTCATCAGACTTAATTTGCCAAAATGTAATCAAACCTGGCATAAAACATTATTTTTGACACTGCCTCAGTATAACTCAGTGTAACTCAAGATGTCAGTCAAGGAAGTTGTGTGCATGTGATTGTGTTGAAGGTGACCAATTATAAAAGGGCCAGTTCCTCCCTTGTTTCCGCCGTGAAAAAGTCAGATTGATTTGAATTCAACTTCGAGAGCAGAGTTGCCTAAAAGAGCCTGTATGTCCTCCAGCATTCACCAAGCAGAAACGCTGTGAGCCTCGTGGCTGCTTTATGTGCTGGGCTGCTTACTGCTTCAACCACATTTTTTTTTAAATTTGTACAATACAGTGTGAGTGACAGTGAATAAATGCATGTGTGAAAAAATATTATTTCTTTGATAACATGTTTTATTGCCCTCGTGACTTATGACAGAAATTAAACGCTACACACACACACACACACACACAAAAAACAAACAAAAAAAAAAAAAACAAGACAGGAAGTACCCAGAGAAAGACAAATATCTTTGACCTTTGGTCCAAAGCCAGATCAATCTGAACCTCATAAGCCTGTTGGCTCTGTGAAGTACATGGTATTTAAGCTTGGTTAGGTGCTGAATGACCTCTGTGGCTGCACACAATAAACAACTACCTGCAGCATTAACATCACCAGGAGGCACTCAGTGAAGTACAGAGAAAATACAGACATATTTCCTTTTGGTAGAAGCCATAGCAAAAGCAACACCTCCATTCCAGCTGAGGTTATAAAGAAATACACCGTTAGATGTCATAGTGCTGACAGAGTCCAATAAACCTCTGTGGTAAAAGTCAAACACGAATAAAGAAAAACATATCACCCCGAAAGGCCGGCTGCCACTGGTCAGCTGACCACAGACTTATCACAAAGGCTGTCAGCTGTAACCACACAGAACCCTTTTCCTCTCCTGTTTTCATGTGTTGCTGCATCTACTTATACATCTCTCAATTCGGCAGCATGTCTTCCCTGTGTGGAAGTGTGCATGTCTGACATATTAAAGAACCAAAGTAAAGAATGTGTTATTGGAAGGAATTGAAAGCGCAAGGAGATGAGATTGCTAAACAACAGAGACCTCCACAGAGGGAAACACAGAAGAGAGTCTGAGAGAAAGGCAGTGAAAAGGGCAAAGAAAGAGACAGCATGAGTGCAAAAGGAAACAGTGAAAAGGGCATAAAAAGAGACAGTCAGCAACACCATAAAAATAAGAAAATGTAAACATGGATATGGTCTCCAAACCTCTTTGCTCTCACCAAGCTTGCCCCCTCTGTTACCTTTCCCCCCTCAACACATTTGCAGTCTCACTTCTTATCACATTCCTTTATTTTGCTAACTACCTACCTTGAATTTTTTTCAACCTCGCTCTGCAAGTGATCCTGCTTTTTTATTTCTTCTTTCCTCGGCCTGCATGGTAATCTCACACTCTACAAGTAATCTTGCCCACCAAATCAATCTTTTTCATGCCCCATCTAGAACTAGTTCAATGGAGTTCCACGCTCGCTTTGAAGGTAGGAGAAAAATGAGCCCCTAACAGGGGAAAAAAAAGAGGCAGACAGACATAAGGAGATACAGAAAGAGGAAGGTTAAAAAAAAAAAAAAAAGAAAGATTCAAGAGTGAAGGTAATGGTTTTGTTTGATCTATATGCCCCCTTGGATATGCCAGTGCCATGGTAAGCGTGCATGTCGTTAATCAGTGCATTTTGATGCTAATACGTGTATGCCCTGTGACTACATCATGTCATGGAAATTGTTTTTCTTGCTCCTTGTAAGGAGGTGGTAATGCATGCACCAGTGAATTGTCAGTGTGAAATGACACCACCAATATGGTAATTCAAGAAGTACCAGCTTTTTCTCCCTTAGCTTTTGTGTCACTCATACATCTTGGAGAGAGGACCATGTATGTGACTCACCTTTGACTATCTGCTTGGCACAGGTGTTGTAGACCTGCTCCTGTGTGCTGTTAGTCGGGAACACCCGATCAAACACGTACAACTTCCCCTGCGGAGGCCAACACAAACACAGTCATCTAGGGCAAAGACAGTTTAGAGAGTGCTATAGATTATTGTCAACACCTCATCCTCCCTTGTGACTTGCTGTAAAATTCATCTTTGGGAACTTTGTGAAGCAGAGCACATGGGCATGTGTGTGTGAGAGAGAGGGAGGCTTTACACATCATGTTTGTCACTAAAACATTATGTAAACCCATATTGCCACTATAAAATAGTGCCACATCAATATTTCCTTTACGCACAGTGAACATGGTTTATGGATGCTGTGTCCATCTGTGTGTAGGCTGGAATAGCAGGACATATATCACATTAAGAGGCCTATCTGTCTCCTTTTGATTAGTACAGTATGCATCCTGAGTGTATTTGATGGAGGCAGTGGTTGTTTCGAATGAGTGCAGTGCAGTGTAGAGCTTTGAGCAAAAGGCTGTTTGACCCAGAGAGACAGACAGAAAGATCACATCTGAGGTGAAGCCATTAGAGGCAGCGTTCAAGGACTTCAAGAGCGAAGTGATGGAGTTGAGAGAAGAAATGGAGTGGAGGAGAAAAGCAGAGCAGTAGAAAAGGTAAAAGATAGCAGATGACCTGAAATCAGCATTTGAGAAATGGAGTATAAAATAAATGCACAATGACAGAAAGAAAAAGAGTCTTTCTGACTGAGTTTTTCTGACTGAACCAGGTCCTAGTCAGTTACCTTACTTTAAAACCAGCCTGCCCATCAGTGGAACTAAACAAGTCAGCCAACCAGGTGACCAGACAGCCATTAAAAATAGCCAAGAAAAAAATTAGGCACACACACACACACACACGCACACACACACAGGTATGGATTGCCAGTCAATAAATTTATTAGCCAGCTACCACCGTTCAGCTAAATGGACAGTTAAGCCGTTCATTCAACTACTCCTTCCAGGATATTTAGTCACACATCGCTTTGACTGGTCAATAAGACTGGAAAAGTGTCATATAAATGCAGTCCATTCTACTTAGAACAAGCTCTGATATGAATATAGTGCCGAGAGCTGTCTCACCTCCTTCAAAGAGAATGTCTGACTGCTAAAAGGCCTATTTATGTGTCTGTGTGTGTTACATATACTGTACATGTATATAAAGGTCACAGCAGCTGAATGTCTGGAAGACCTTCTCAGCCACCCACAAACACTGCATACATTCACTCTAGGAGAAGACAGACACATTAGAGGAAAGTCTACAAGGCTAAAGATATTTTATTACATAGTTGGTAGTTGTTGGCTTTTTTTTTCTTTTTTTAAACCTTCACAAGTCAAGTTTTTTTTCAGCTTTTTTGACTCTACTTTTAGTTTAGCATTTCTTGCACCATAAACCTTTTGCATTTTTTTTTTTTTTTTGTTGGTAATTTTATGTCTCAAATACATAATTGGCTGTTACTTCTGATTATCTTCATTTTCCATGTTCCTGTGAGGACCTAATTGCCACTCTTACTAAGAGTAAACAAACTTGACTGCTTCCTTTGGGAAATTATAGAAAAAAAACGAGGCAACAAAGCTGAAAAAATATAGAAGATAGAATCGGGCTCTTTCAACCCGTCAAAGAGCAGTTTACATCCAGGACACAAGAACAGGCTCTGACACACTATACACAATCTTGCATGCTATTTTTTGATTGACCTTAACATGGTTGCCCATTGTCATGCAAATGTGTTTTAACTGCTACATTATCTACTATTAAAAAAATGTGTGTTTGCCGTTTTCATTAATTGCATACAACCTGGGAGGATGGTCTAACCTATGATTATGGCTGCATCAGCAGCTGTAGATAAAATACAATAATTCCACACACCTCAAAGTTTTACACAGGGGTCCCACTATTCCTGTTTTTTGTGTCAAAATGACACAGCAAGATGAACACAAAACCCCAAAGCACTTTAATTTACAGTGGTTTGAATAATAACTTCTGTCAAAGACTTTCAAAGATGTATGGTTTACTGACTCACAATTGATCATGTTCCTTTTCAGGTTTTTAAACACATTTATTATTTGGTTTTAAAGTCACATTAAGATTCACTGAAATTCATTTATATGTCATATGTATTTATGTCTTCTGCTTCTGCTTGCAGAGGAAAAATGTAAAAAAAAAAAAAAAAAAAAAAAAAAA
>VUQI01004568.1:14466-27142 GCA_015106735.1 Paratilapia polleni | reverse complement strand
GGGAAAAAAAAGGCCAAAAAAAAAAAAAAAAAAAGGCGATTGTATTAAGATTTTGCATAAAATGGAATTAATGAGAAACTACAGGAGACAAAAGAGGTGGAGTAAAAGAGCAAACCAAAAAAAAAGCTTGCTATGATTATTTATGTACCTACTGGGAGCCACAAAGAAAACAGCATCGTGCTGCTGTAGCCTGGAGTGAAGTGTTTTTTTAAAGTCTGAGCTGGGGCCAATCCTTGGCCATTCAAAGATTAAAATAAGCCTGATATTTATGTTTGCCAAGATTTTCCAAGTCTCTTTTATGTGATGTAGTTTAAATTAAGTACTAAAATCAGGATAAATTAGATTAACTGCAGAAAAGGAAAATGTGCTTTAAAGCATGGCTCGCCTGGGAAAGAATTAAAATGTTTTTTAAAAATGCAATCTGGAGTAGATGTCAGCATTCTTAAATGTCATTTCGATTACCTGAACTGTGATTAACCAAAGTAAACAAAAGTGTTGCACCTGCAGATGGCTGGGATAGTCCTTTCCTCTCCTTGGGATTTCCTTATTGTCCTATTCCCAAGCAAATAAAGTACCAACAGCCCAGGGTCTTGGCATGTCCCAACACGTGCATGAGCATGTGCAGCTGGTTACAATGTACTGCCCAGTGAGGGCAGACATGCAGACCAGGCAGCATCCTGGGCAGGGCCATTGCTAATGAGAAGAGGACGGTCCATTAACACTCCCCAGAGCTAAAAGCTTGGTAGTCACAGCCCACTTATGTCATAAAGGGAGAGAAATCATAAGGAAAGTGTTGACGAACTTGAACAGCTTATCTAACCCTGGCACACATGCACACTGAGTAAAAATAAAGATGAGCCAAAGCAACTGGAGCTAATATCCTGTTCAGTGTGGCTGCAGACTAAATTGGTGTCAGTATGATGTTAGTATTAAGGAAAAGATGAGAGGGTGTGCTGACAGTCTTTATTGTTATGGGGTAGATAGTTTAGGTCCTTGACATTATAAAATAGCACAAGTTAGCTTTAACACAGTGGTGATTTGAATATTGATTTGAGGAAAGCAAAATAGATCTCAGTGAGTCCTTTTGTCGTTTTGTACCTCCTCACATTTCTAGGCAGGATAAAGTGAAGTAAACTTCACCAAAGTTAACAGATCCCTTAATATTTTGACTCCTGATTGACAGGAGTTTCCCCCCCTGATGCTATTAAAACCTGCTAGAAGCCTCTGCCAAAATTAATGAGATGACAGATGAGCTGAGGTTTTTCTCTCACATCTTCCCCAAACTGCTGCTGAGTCATGAGGAAATGAGCAGCAGAATCATTACACCATGAAATCCAGCCAGACAGAGAAAAATACGGTGAAGCATTTATTGTGAAAGAGAATGACAGAAAGAATGAGAGAGGGAAGAAGACGAGGTCTAATCCGAAGAGGTAGCTGCTCTAATGCTGGCATCCAACATGGAGAAATGAGACCAGATCTTGACCCTACACAGCAGTCCCATTACACTGCTAATTGGAAAGGGTGTGGGCACTGCACTGATAGAATTAGAGCACTAAAGTGTGCATGGGGGAGGAAGAGCACACCTTAGACCTCTATTTATGATTCTGTTTGGTTTGCAGACAGTTAAAGCTAATGCGAAGAAATATCCTTGAGAAGAAATGGTTCCAATGGAACTATATAAAACAGGTACGAGACAAGTAGATGGCATTACACGGCGCCCGACATGCACTGTCAACAGTTTGTTTCAACAGCAGCTGTTTCCCCTGCCTCTTTTCTACCTCAGCGCCTAATCAAGAAAAGGATAGGAGAAGATGGAAGAATCAGCTCTCAGATGAGATTAAAGAGAAAGAGCCGCAGCCCACCAGAAATCAGAATCACAGGCGTCTCAGAAACTAAGAGGCTGCTGATTAATAATCTGTTAATTTTTAACCATATTACATCTATTCTCTGCAGCAGCACACCATTTGACCTTAATTTATTCTCATGAAATTTAGAAACAGATTTAGGGGAAGAAAAAAAAGCTACCTCACTGTGGATAGAGCAAAGCCCAGATGACAACCGAGAGCTAAAGAACACGGTATACTCTCTCTGTGAACCCTATAAGACTGTTATAAGACCTTTAATCCTCTATTCTTCCTAAAAATGTAAACAAGGTGTTGCTCACACCCATGAATACAGCAGCCACTTGAGTTTCTATAGAAGACTTGTAAACACCCAAAGGAACAGCAGCCACGAAAAGATAATCCATAGAATTATAAATGGTGTGAAGAAAATAGAGAATCAATATTTCTTTAATGCACATATATTACTTGGGTTTATTAACAGCAGGGACCCACACCATTGCATTTCATCTATCACGGTCAACAAAAACAGTAAAGGTCAAACTGCTCCATATAATGATGACAGGGAGGTCAGTGCAGAGGTTAGGAACTCAAAATAATGAGTGTTTTAAACTCAGCCGCTCTGCATGTACACACACTCACAGACTGGGTGACCAAACATGGAGAGAAACTTTTCTTGTTATTTGCTGTACTTCAGTCCAATATAAATCAGTGTGGACTTGCACTAGGAGGCTAACTCATTAAAATATAACTCTAATCTTGGAAAGTAATTGCCCAAGATAAAAGAGACCCGGATACGGAAACACAATGATCTCAGGTTTGCGAGACACTGCAGAGTAAATCCACCATGGAGGCTTTTCATCTTGCTTGGTTAGAACACTAAAAAATGGGAAAGGATCTAATAATGTTTGATGATAACTTATATCATTGTCTTTTACCCCCTTAATTTAAACTCAGTGTGTAGCTAAAAATAATCACAAGGCAAGCAAGGGAAATGGAAAATATTTGCATTTTGGACAAAGGGAATAAAAATGATGGCATTTATCCAATAGACTATAAAAGATGAACATAGCCACTGGCTATAAAAAGGTGAAGCCAATGTAAAAGTTCCTTAAGATGCACTACAACTGGGTATCACAAGGTGCAGGCTCCACAAAAAACATCTCTAGCCACATTAGAGAAAAAAAAAGTGTTCTTCTGAGATGAATATTTTTTTGATATTTTACTGGACATTTTCAAAATAATTCCATCATTAAGTAGATATCAGTCCTAAAAGAGAGTTAGGCTATGTTTCTCCAGTCAGGTTTCAAGTGTCACCTACTAGCTCGACCCTGTCATCCAAATATAGTCACTTGAAGTTCCTAAAACAACAAGATGGTGATGGCCAAAATGCCAAATTTGATGCTTCAAACCAGTAGTCCACGAATCAGTGTGTAATTTCACTATGACTGGATCCACTTTTAAAATCTATGTGAAGCTTTCCTTTGGACACCAGTGAAGCTCTTAAAGCTATAGTACTTTAAAAAAAAAACATGGCATGAATAGCATAGGTCTGAAATTAGTTGGGTTTTTTTTAAACACATCTTAATTCATGACTTATTATAATATATTGCTACTGGTATGATGCATATATGAATATAGTACACATTTAATAAGTCTATCCTGTGGACTGCTCGTATGACACCAGCACATGATATCTATATGTTACTGCCGGAGAACAAGAAAGAAAAAAATTCCATATCTTTCTGCCTCCAAGGCTGCCACTATCACTTATTTATTCATAGACCTGAAAGCGTGATTCACCGTCACAGTTTTCTTTTTGCCTGCCATAAGATTAGGAGGAACAATCTGGCCCTTGTGATGCTGCATTATTGCAGACAGTGAAATACTCGAGACAGCTGTGTCACTCCACTGTGGAGCAAACACAAAGGCCATTGCTCAGGGCAGTACAGCCTGAGTGATTATTACTGTCGCACAGCCACAGAGCACTGCATAGCTCCACAGGTTGCCACCCATCTAATGGTGAAAAAAATACTTAATGAAAGACTATGAATAATAAAGACATTCATTTTTGGGTCACACAGGTAGATAATGTGACATACTGCTGCTGTTATCAAAATTAGCCTGATGATGATAATGCCTAAAAGTGTTTCAAGGAACTGATAAGAAGCCTGACTGCATCACTCAGGAATTAAAATTCAAATTTGACCACAGTTATAATGTATTATTTAGGAACTCTGCTCTGTACTCTTACTGCTTTTAAACTCTGTCTAGCCATGTTTGTGAGACAAACGACACAATCAAAGGAACACACTTTTACAAACTGCATTACCGTTGTGCTGCTGCGCTGCAGATAAGTTACATTGATTCCACACTTCTGATGTCAAATGGATGGGGCCTATGTCTTCTATAAAAGCAGTGTCATTAAAATCCTTAAACATGAGGTTCAATTAAAGCCCCAAGTTCTCAAGGTGAAAAGCACCTTGCCCAGCACCAAACAGCAGACAGACACAATTAGCATAGAGTAATTATTACTGTCACACAGCCAGTGGTTTTCACAACTTTCACAGCAGAAGCTAAACTTCATTTAAGCAAGATAAGGTAATGTTTGATTGAAAAAATGCTACTCTTTTCTTACAAGCAAACAGTTGAATTCATAAGCTACTGAGTTTTGCTTTAGTAAGAATGACTCAATGAAAACTTATTTCAGTTATTGTGTTTTGGTCATTTCTTACTGATTCTGAAATTCTCACTGCTAATGTGCACATTGGCAGATGATATGAAAGTTCTAATCATTAAAAAAAAACTAAGTTGTGTGTGTGTGGGGGGGGTCCACAGTGTTTTTGCACATGCAGTCAGATTTCAGCACTTCAAAATTTTTTGAAGTGCCAGAGATGTTCCTTCCTTTATCAATTCAGAGTGCATGACAGGCCATCTGCAATTTTTAATCTCTCCAGGTCTCCCCCTGTCTGCCATCCAGATGCAGTCAAGCCATCACTCAACAACTTAAATCATTGCCTCTGTCGGTTAACAAGTTGTGGGAAGAAGCGTTCCTTGAACAGACAAATGCAGGGCCATCAGCACTGCCCAGATGCGAATTGTTTTTATCAGCCACCAAAATGTGGGTGCTTAGCTGTCGCTACAGGGTTCTTGCAGCAGGTCTGCTTTCCTGTCGGCCTGATATTTTAAATCCTGATGCAATCTGACTGCCGCTGCACTTCAACTCACAGGAGACATATATTTTTTTAACAGCTTCCTCTGAGAGTATTCTAGAGATACTAGAGAAATGTTTTAGAAGGAAAATGAACACACTGGACACGCTGTACATTTATGCACCTAGAAACCACTTACATTCATGCATTACATTCACAAAAATGAAAACTCCACATATGTTGTACTGATTGAAATCGAGGGGTGGATAGTACATGAAATGACTGGAAATATAGGCAGGAAACTGCATTGTTCTGCCACAAATACTGGAACAACTGCAGATTCTCACCATAGTGATGGAGCACAGTTCCCTTAAGTGGTTAATATGATTTTACTTCATTTCCCCCACACATTTTTTTCAACTGCCATCATCTATATGCTAATAAAAAGTATGCATTTCCTCTTTTCAATATTAAATAGCCTAAATGGAGCTAAAGTACTGCCCTTTAATTTCAAAAATTATAAAGTAATTCAACATGCTTTATGAATTTTAAAACTGAAACAGCCTTTCAAATAACTTTCTTATCTGTAATTATCTGAATGAAGATTTGAATTTTGTGTTTATTCTTCTGCTGTCTTCCAGCCCAACCAAAATACATTTAAATACAGCTGTCAAGATTGATGTGTGAATTATATGATTTCAAGCTGCTGTAATGCCAGCCTGCCATCCTCAAAAAGCATCAAAAATAATGCGATAATAAGCATTCCGTCTACTGGAGACATCCTGCTGCTACAACCAAGATATGCAAGAAAGTCATGCAGGGATGTCTACCCCAATAAAGCTGTCATGCATTTTAATGTGTGTATATGTATATATGTGTGTGTGCGTGTGTGTGTGTGTGCGCGAGAGAGAGAGAGAGAGAGAGAGAGAGAGAGAACAGAGTGGGCAGACAGGGATTTTCTGCTGGCTTCATCAGCACTTGAAGTCAACCTTCAGGCCAAATGGGTGTGGATTTCACTCTCTCACTCTCTGTGTCTCTGTTTATGTGTGCATTCTGGTGGAGAGCCCTCTCCACCAGAATGTGGGTGTTAGGAGTGTAAAATGAATGTCTGTGTGCATATTTAATTATAGGCATGCATATCCATTTCTGTATACTGCATTTATAATCTATGTGTGTGTGCATGATTGTCTTGGCCCAAATGTGCTGTACATCTACACACCAAGAGCATTCACATTTAGAAGACTCTAATTTTCCTCCTGCATGCCAGCAAATTTGCAAAGCTGTCAGTGGTGCAGGGATCTCAGTCACAACAGTAATCTCAGCCTTGGGTACAAATCCATAAGTCTAATAAATATTTTACACCTTGGTTCATTATACTACTACTCCAAAGCCATGACAGTAATCATCAGCTTCTATTAGGTTTGTCTTGAGACAAAATCCATTTACTGAACAGAATCAACCCCCAGATCATAATTAAGACTCTCATTAGGTTTGCACCACCTGATCATTCAACAGTGCATTAAAGGCTGACTACAGGATGCATAAACAAGGAGATCAATCAGTGCTGCATAATTTTCTGAGCGGGGAAAGACACCAAATCCCAGCAGATCAATACAGAAGAAGGACCGAATAATGAACTTGTGCTGGATCACAAAGGTGGGGTCAAGATTCAGATGCATTTCTGAATGATTTTAGCTTTATTTTTTAATCACAAGGCTGGCTTGTGGAGTTTAGTGATCTTGAAGAAAGAGATTATGCTGGTGAATGGCTCTTCGTTTTGATCTAGGCTTTTTTCTGTGGCTTAATCTAATGACAGATTTTGGAAAGCCTTGTTTCCCCCTAATAGCAGCATTACACACTTGGATAATGCAGCAGGCTAATCGCAATATTGATAGCAATGACAGAGGCTATACTTAGTTTGATCCCTTTCAGAAGCCTTTAAGCTTCCAGTCTTCAGTCTGGCCAGTTGCCTATCAGATGTCAGATGTGTGTGTAAGATGTAAGAGTGTGTAAGTGTAACCCCTAGCGTTCATCAAATTCATGGAAATGGCAAAAAGGAAGGGGTCGCTAGAAAAAAGGGAAAAAAAACTTACCCCAAGGATGACAGTATCTTCTCCTTGAAATATTGGGATGAACTTATCTCCACGGACAATTTCGGACTGATTCAGTGGACGAAATCGACACAACACCTTGATATTGCATTCAGCGTTCGCATCAGCCATCGTGGAAATAAAATTTGTGGATGAGATTCCACAAGATAAAGCGGAGTTTTAAAAAATAACAATAATAGGCTTATAAAAAATAGTCCTTGTGCAACCTTTTCTTCTAAAGCACCTGAACGCAAATTGGAACCACCGGATACAGCCACATGCAAAGCGACACTGGCAGGCGAAGCATTTGGAAGAACAGCCAACTACGAGTTTAGGGACGCAAAATATTAAAACAGATGTAAAATAAAACCAAAACAGAAGCAGCTTGAGGGTGTTTCTATCTTAAATTGCCCTCAAATCAAACTCAGCTGCATCTTAGCGGCGGAGAACATATGGAGAGTTGTAAATTGGGAGTATAGTCCAAACTGGTCCGGTCTGTCTGGATAGGCTGCAGGCTTCTCAGAGGCATGCCTTGCATCACTGTCATCCCTGCTCTCTCACTGTGGGCGGGGCGTGGTAGCGACTCAAATCCTCTCTCATCAGCACCACGGGCAGAGGGACCGAAGAGCAGGGAGGAGCGCTCCAACTCAGTGATATATACATGTATTAGCCTCGATCGAAACTTCTTCAGTGTTTTAGATGCAGCAGCTGTCGATAAAGCAGAAAGTATTGCTGGCATTTTACGGAGTATTTTTTGAAACCAGTAGTTTTTAAGGAGCGCATCTAAGTCTGCACCAGTCTGGTCGTCATGGCAATGCTGTTTTGAATGAGAGGGTAGGCATGTGGGAACTAAAGGCTTCATAATTTACCCCCAGAGGCTTTCCAGTCATGAAGCGCTGCACTATGAAGTTAATAAGAAACCTTTTACACAGAACAAAAATAATTGTCAAATTCACATATATCATCACGTGGATCAGATTCCATTTTGTGAAGTTGTACTTCCCGCAATGCATATGTCTTTTATCAGACCCTGATTGGTAAATACACATGTCCTTCAAACTCCATGCCCCCAGGTTTGTAACACAGACTTGCTGATATGCTTGTTAAGAATAAGGAAAATCAAGACAACCCCGACATCATTATTAGAGGTAATTTGTTAGACTTATATAAGCCAAAGGGGAAGTTATACAGCTTTCTTTGCAAGCTAATTACCCCTCATAATAAGTGAACATATTTCATATGTTCATTCATTTCTTAATTGAGACTGCTATACCAACTGCACTTGTAAAAGAGCTTCCACTGCATATACATTATGTTAAATATATAATATACAATCTAAAACATGTTTTGTGCAAAAAATTTCAGGCACTAAAAGAAAAGTGATGATTCTTTTCAAAATAATAGACTGCCATGAATAGGTTAACAGTTAATTTTACAAACGGAGCAGTAACCAGAAAACACCTAAATCGAGTCAGCATTTGGTGTGCCCACCCTTTCCTCGACAACGTCACCAATCCTAAATACAGCTGCACAAATTAATTCAAACACGTCTGCATAGGTTGTTACAACCATCTTGAAGAATTTGCCACGTTTTTTCTCTTTGCTGCTTCTGTCTCTTCATGTAATCACATGCTGACTCCATGATGTTGAGATCCAGGCTCTGTGAGGAAAATCATCTGTTCCATGACTCCTTGTTCTTCTTGTTGCTGAAGAAGATCGAATGTGAATGATTATTGAATTACCTTTTTACTCTGATTTGACTTTCTTTTCTTTAATATAGGTTTAGGTCTATTTGCCGCCCTGTGTTGACAAAATAATAAATTGTAGGCAAAACCTAACTCGTCTTCCATAATAGTGCATCATCCTATTAATCGAGGATCTTTGGCCCCATTGATTAATTAAAAACATTTTTTTTTTGCTTGTACCTTTGGCGCCATCGTGCGACAGCATGATGTTACAATACATTACATTTTTTAAAATAAATAAACATGAATTTTATTGGTGGTGCAAGCCCGTTATTGAAAATAATAGACGTCCGACAGCTAATACTGTTCTTAATGGGAAAATAAAATAAAGCGATCGAAGCGAATCGTTAAGTCTTATTGGATAAAAAGAGCGCATGCGTGAACGCGCTGTCCTTTTTGGGTGTGATTGTTTTGTTGCCTTTGGTAGACCGTCGAACTCTTTCCTGTTACGCAGCAATCGCAGGAAGGTCCATCTGCCAGTGCCTGCAAACAAATCGAGGGTACATGCTGTCAAATCAAGCTAGTGACCACATCAGCTTGGAAAGCTCCGCCGGCTGAGAGACTGCTGGCTCATCCATCGTTAGCTTTTGTCAAAATCTGATTCGCCCTAGCGATAATTTTCACGTCTTATTATATTCTGTCGTGATTCGTTGGTCTCGTTTTTGCTTCCCGCTGACAATGGCTGATCCCAAATACGCAAATTTGCCAGGAATTGTAAGTGGCTAACGCTAGCAGACAGATGGCTAGACTGCTAATTGGCAGTGCTATCTCAAGGCTTTGGCAGCTAAGTTAGCTTCTTGTCTAAGTTAACTTCGTTGTCTACTTTTTGTTTGCAGTCACCGTACAGCTAGCGTTAACAACTGTAATTTCGTAGTTGCTTTCTTTTTC
The DNA here is from genome assembly GCA_015106735.1 of Paratilapia polleni. Taxonomy (NCBI): domain Eukaryota; kingdom Metazoa; phylum Chordata; class Actinopteri; order Cichliformes; family Cichlidae; genus Paratilapia; species Paratilapia polleni. The sequence goes on along the minus strand of VUQI01004568.1, from coordinate 17,426 downwards.
AGCTAATGCCCTATGTTGTGGTACAGGCCAGCAGTGAGTAAGGGTTAGCAAATTGGTGTTGTTGAATGGGCCGGGGCGTTGGCCAGGCGAACTGTAATGAACGGGATGTCTAACCGTGCCTTAATTTGTTTACCTTCTTGTTTCCATAGGCATTTAACGAGCCGGACGTGTATGAAACCGGTGACCTTCCGGAAGATGACCAGGCTCAGTTTGAGTCGGTAAGTGGGCCTTTTTTTTTTTTTATTTAATCCCCTATTTGCTAATTCTCTGCACATTCAGCTAACTAGCTAACAAATATTTACACATAAATTTATGGGAAAGAGTACTGCATAACTACTACTTACTTTTATTACATAAATTACATGGCAAAGGGCGGATTTGCCAGTTATCTAGCAATGCATGTAAATAATCTACTGATGTGCCTTTGCGTTTGTCTTGTCCTTACTAGCTTTGTAGGGCGAGTGAAAAACTAGTTGCAAGATGATATGTACAAATACTCCTTTGTTGATGCTTTTGGGAAAAAAAATCAAGTTACAAAAATGTAGTTAAGTAGTAAACTCTGTTCATATTTCATACAATACATACAACTGGCTTTCACATATTATGCCTTTTATTGCTGTTTTAATATGTTGACAAAACTAAGGCACAAGTACATAATAAAAACAAAAGTCCAACTAGAGACAATTTTAAACGTGTATTCAGACACCCTAAGTATCGGCAAACAAAATATTTAATAGTGAACTTTGACTTTTAGAAACCTCTCTTCCTGTTAACAGTAGTTAGTTCATATTGAACTCTTGCAATCACAAGAGTTCAATATTTTTAACAGTGTTCTTGGTGAGCTGGTCTGACTTTGGTTTTAACCATGTCTGGGCTATTTTTCTGATGAGCTAAGCGAATCCTAATTGGCATTTTTCCTTCCATGTTTTCACGTTTACTCTTCCTATTCCCTTGCCCTTGTTTTGACTCTTCCCCAACCCTCCTGGGACCCTAGTTTGTACAAGTAAGACTGGCTCCATTTTTCTCTCAGTGAGCTTCATGCCTTTTTATGCATGGTTTTTTATTCTCATATCCACTTCTTCTGCCTCTAATGATTGGAATGAAATGAAATACATCAGTGGCCCTCTTTGTGCTGTGTAATTCATCCCTTTTTGGTTGTTGTGAAGTGGAAGGAATTGATTCTTTTCCTCCTATTCTTGTTGCTCATTTAAAAATTTCTAAGGGATAATGGTGTTGGTGGGTATTCAGCAGAACCGATTTATTCTTTCATGCTTTGACAAAGCAGTGAGGGTTCAAGTGTGTATCTGTTTGAGTGTGAAGCTTTTGACAGACTAAAGAAGTGTGTTTATTTGTCCTGGGGATTTCCCTTTTTAATCTGCTGTCATGTTCTAATAATTGCTTCTTGGCTAACTACACTGTTCTGACTAACTGGATATTTTAAAGGCCTCTTTACAATGTGTGATAACTTCTTACAGGTTCACTGTGCAAAATGGACAGTCTGCAGTGGACTTTAAATGATCAATAATGAAACTCATGAATACCTATTGAAAATATTTTGTTCTGTTGTAGATAAAGTAAGCAGAAATATGTCAAGTGTGCATTCCACCTACATTGTTCTCATATTTTAGAAATGTAGCCAGACAAAAATGAAGCTTTGCATATGGCTCTAGCATTTGTACGCTCCACAAGAGTGGTTACTGTGCCATAGCTCCATAAGCTTATTTTTGTTCTGTCACCATCTTTTTGGTTACTTTAGACAAAAACAATGATGTTGTGTTGGCCAGTGGTTTCTACATCATTTCATGTAGGGATGCAGCAAATTAGCATCTTGAACTAATACTGATTTACGGAATGGATGACGTATGTAACTGATCAATTTGAGATGACTGCTTCTTTGTTGCTGTCATTATTAAATTCTCTAGTAATGGTGAGCTGCAGACTAATTTTGTAGTGTCAGCCTACTTCCAAGAAAAACAAGTTGAAAACCTTATGCCATCTTCTGACTGATTGGTTTGCAGGCTTCAGTTATAGTAGAAGATTGAAAATCACACAGTGTACTGGGGCTTTAACTTCAATACAGTTCATCATATGCTTTGTTTTAGTTTAGCAGATTCATTTAAGATAAACTGCATGTTACAAAGAAGAGCTTACTCCAACTAAATGAGTTGATGACTGATAACTGAATGCATTTTGGGGTTTTCAGGCCTTTTATTTCCTGACTCTCACCCTTCATTTTGACTCATAAGAAATGTTTTGAAACACCAAGCTCTTCATTATAAAGTACTAAAAGGTATCACAAAAGAGAGAAACTTGGTGGCATTAATGGACCATATTACCACCGTGAATCGGGGAAGACAGAAAGAACTTGGAGACATCATAAGCTGTCTGAGCAAAGTGTCTCCAGGGTGTTCAGCAGCTACTCTCAGAACACTGCTTTCTTTCTTATCTTTCCCCGACCTTGGCCAACTGTTCCTGTTGTGTGCATGGCATGTGATAACCACATTAATCTGTGTTGTCTCTCTCTCTCTCTCTCTCCCCCCTACTTTTTTCTCTCCCTCTGCTCTTCCGTTATTTTCTCTAACTCTTTGGAAACCCAAGGAGCTGGTAAGAGCCTAACTAACTCTCCTCTTCCTCCTCCTTCTCCTCCATGTCATCTGTGTAACTTGTCCTGTGATTTGTGTGTCTTTTTTTTTTTTAATTCCCGATGTGTGTGAGCCCACTCATAACACCTATGTGTATGTGTCAGTGGTGTTTTAATCTGACCCATTGCACATAGTTCGTCATAATTGATCACTAAAAGGTTTTGATCAAATGATCCATGGTATTTCCAATCACTAATCAAAAACTGTCATATAGAGAAGAAAGTGTTAGTTACTTCCAGCTGTGGTTCTGCCTTTTTCATTCACTCAACATTTTTTTTTTTTTTTAATCATAGTAAACCTGTAGCACATGGATGAAAT
>VUQI01004560.1:19381-37517 GCA_015106735.1 Paratilapia polleni | reverse complement strand
CCACTGAAGTTTAGAAAAAAAAAAGAAAAAAAAAAAAGACACAAAATAGTCGAAACAAAAAGTCAAGACAAGCTCATACGGGGTCACTCAGTTCTTCTGTATGTACAGCACATTCGCTCCACAACTGTGCAGAACAGCAGTGATGAAAAGAACAGTGATGAAAATGATGTCTCTGCAGCCTAACTGCCTTTAACATCAGTATTGGCAGCCATTTGGATTCACATGTAAAGGCAGGGTGAAGCAGAAGAAACTACAACAGAAACAGGAAAACCCATTTGGAGCTGGCGAGCAAATGTGTACTTTTTCCTTTATGCTTGTTTTACAGTCACAGAACTGACATTACTAGGTTTGTCACTTTGATCTGAAAGGCTGAAAGGGCTGAGAAAGCACTGTCCTGTTGGAAAAAAAATAACCACACACAGTGGAAACACAACCCAACATCATTCTTTAAAAAATGGTCCCGGGATGCATAAAACACAGCCACTTTCCTGACACCTCCGAACTTTAAAAAATTCATTCAAACTTGTTTCAGTAAGAAACATGACATCAGCATTAGTTTAGAGGTGGATTTCAGAGTCATATTTCATGTTTGTACATTAATCAATATTCAAACCTTATTGTAAATTTTAACTTTCGATTAAATCTCACCAAAAACACATTAAAAGAGGGAAATAGAAATGCAAAGAAACCTTTGGTCAAAGAGTGTTCTCACAAAGGAAAAGAAAAGCAATGAGAAGATCTCAGGAAATCATTCATCACTGAAGATTAACGAAACAACATAATCAAGGAGCAAAACTCAAGTGGTTTTCTATGTGTTTCTCTCTTTCCAACAATATGGCCCATACTTCAACCCTCCTCCCATACATTTGGGTCTGCAAGTTAAACCGGTTTCCTCACAGAGGAAAGAAGGAAAGGAAAAAAGGTGCTCTTTTCATGAAAGTCATGTTTGTCTTGATTGTCCACAAAATAGAAGTGCCAGCAGGAAGTAACCCCGGCAAAAGGATTTACAATCACAGCGTAAAACGACAACATCCTTTACTGGAAAGGAATTGAGAGTCCATAACACGCTCCTGAAAAGACTCTTAACCTGCACTGAATTGGTGTTTGCGATATTTGTGTGACTCTGTGTGTGCAGATGTCTTTAACTGTCTGTTATTTGTTGATGTTCAGTCTTATTTGGAGACGGTCTTTTCCTGTGTTGCTTCGTCCTGCAGGCAACTCTTGCGGATGATAGGCAGCGGGTGGGCTTCTGTGTTAAAGACCCAGTCCTCCAAGGAGAGAAGGTCATCATCAGAGAAGAGAAGGTACAGATACCTGAACAAACAGGAAGAATAGCCATTTAATGTCATCAAAACTGGATAACTGGACTTCTGTTTCTGCATATTCAGTGTTTGCATGCACACCTCATCTTGCCAAGGGTTAGATGAGAAGACTGCTGTAGGCTGTTAGCTTAGCATAAAGAATGGAAACAGCTCGACTCGCTCTGTCCATCTACCAGCACCTTTAAAGCTCAGTGATTAACATGGTATATGTAGTTTGTGGCTATTAGGTGGGTTTATGTACATTTTTATCTGTTTTTTTTTTTTCCAAGAAGCAGCAACTTCTTACATACAGCAGTTTGGCCACCCATCATCTTGTCATTTTTACCACTTTCATTTGTGTGCAAGCAAATTTGATATATAATCTGATAATTATGGAGCTGATAGCAGATTTTGTTACATTTGATCAAAGCCAGTCCAGCTGTTTGTCTCTTAGTTAATTTCACATTCACTTTACAGACATGAGAGTGGAACTGATCTTCTCTTGTTATTCTCAACAAAAAAGAGAAAAGGCAGGTTTTTAAGTGATTCTTTGTTACCTTTAATGCAAGTGCATGAAAGTCTTTAGACAGAGTATCGATGTGGCGACAGAACAGTAGGATGAAGAACAGTTAAACATACACATTCTTCCAGTACTAACTTATTACACCATTTTCCTGGTTTAAATTGAAATTCACAGATGGCACTTTAGGTTTTCACTAGAACTGTTTCTAACATTGAGATTTATGCTAAAAAGAAAAATCTGCCCTTTATTAAATAAACCACATAATTTGGTGTAGATGACAATCCTGATGAGCTACTGCAAGCACTATAAACATGCTAACTGTACCAGTATATTGAACTTTATTATGTTAAAACAGTTTCTGACAATGTACTTTGTCCAACAGAACCTTAATGATTCCTTATGCACCTGAGAAAAACAGGTCTTTATCATCTGCTAGCTGCAACACAACTTTGCATCCTGAATGGTTTACTTTGCTTAATGATCCAAGGATGAGGGGAGGTAAAATTTATTCATCCTACTGCACACCGCCTCTTCATCATCCTTTCTTTTGCGTGCAAAAAAAATATAGTGTGTCTCATTCACAGCATGAGTGTGCTTCATAGACAGAACAGGTAATGGGATATGATGACTTCCCAGCATCCTCTATTACTTTTAAAACTGACAATAATTTATGCATGTAGATTGTAAAATTCCAGTTCTTTCACCAATGGGGATACAGAAAGGAAAAGGGACTTACTTAAGTGTTTCTGAGAGGAAGAAGCTCTGCTGCATGTTATCATGGCTGACACTCATGGTGTAAACATCGCGGATCCCAGAGAAGCCAGACTCCACTCTGCAGTGCTGCTCCAGGGCCTGGCAGGAGGTGGACAGGGAGAGAGCATGTTTTATTGAGGACAACATGAAGACCACCTCCAGTTTGACTGTACAAAGTGAATGAATTCTTTGTTTATTCATGCATGTTTATCTCACAGTGTGGCATTTCACAAACTCCTCTAAAAAAAAATCAGAGCATATAAGACAATCAGGTATTCTCCTCAAATGTTAATGCAAGAATAGAAAATCCTTTACTCAACAACACAGCGTCCATGTACACCTAAAGAAAGAGTAAGATTGAGCATGCCAAGCACTTTAGCCAGCTACACAATTGAACCTTAAGCAATGCTAAATCTGACAAGGGCTAATGGAGAGTGGCTGAGCTAGCCAAGCAGATTAGCTCATTATTACCCCTGCTACAAAGGGCTGCCTTATACGTGCTAATTAACAAAGACCCTGACGTGTTAATGCTTGATGTTCATGAAGAGAAGCGTCGTGCGCTGCTTTCAACCTTTGTGCCCGATAATTAAAGGCCCGTCAAACTCGTCAGCCTGATCTCTCCACTTCTGTGCGCACTAAATTAATGCTAAATCTTTCATGGCAGCCCTCTACAGTTAACTACAACTAATGTCCTGTCTATTGCCACATTAATAATAGTGATCCCTGCACAACCGTCACCTCCTGCTAGTAGGATTGCTTAGTCTCCAAGTTAATGTATAGTGCCACACAATATCAAGGCAGCCAGTTCAGGGTAATTGAGGGTGTTAAAGGGGCTTGACATAATAGGTGAGTGCAATTTATAAAATGAAAATTCAAGCCACTACTAAGACAGGGTATAGGGCACAAAATTACACTGTACAGTGTCTGCCACCTAAATAACACATGAAATTATTTTTGTACTGCACTAGCCTTAAGTGTGCTTTGTACTTCAGTTCAGTTGGTTTAGACCAAGGAATAAATTTGCGTTCATATTGACTTTTAAAGAGATACTCAAAACTTAAAACAGGTTTTTGGAAATGACAGGATGGTCAGCTTGCATTGCCTCAGCTCTGAAAGCTCTGGCTTAGAACATCACAGACAGCTCTGATTGATACTGCTGGGGATCACAATGGTCCTCAACCATACTAATGCCCCCTTTAGAGGACCTTCGAAAAAGCAAGAACCGTTTGTGGCAAAATTGCCTTGTGTACCTCTCCATTTTTCTCTGGCTTGGGTCAAAGAGTAGCTTCCACCCACATCCTCAGCACCCCTCAACACTAGAGCCCATCCTATTTATTGGTGGGCCACTATTGTTTCTTAGTATTAGCTATTTGCTGATTTGTCGGTTCGGGCATTTATAATGGCTGATAAATGAAAATTTAAAAAGTAAAGAAGACATAGGAGAAACACCCTTTAACCATGTTATGAGTGTTGACATTATGCAGTTTGTCCACCAGAGGGCACACCCACTTCCCTGTTGGCAGCACCTGTTTGGAACACCACAAACACAACAACCAGCTGGTCCAAAGAGAGTCCAGCAGAGTGTAAATAAGTAAACAAATAGCTACACATAACAAACATTAGGTAAACCTGTTTATGTTTCGTTTGTCTTAAAGAAAAAAAAATATGGATCGTCCAAAATTTTAATTTTTCTATGTTTCCTAAAATTTCAAAGCTTCTAGATTAACATGCAAAACAGACTTCATTTATCTACCTTTGTTTATTTTCTATGAATTTTTTTAACTTGCAGATGTCAAACTGCGTCCGTTCTTTGAATTATTGTGGTTTAGTAACGATGCAAACAGATAAATACTCACTTGAAGCACGTTAGCAAATGATTAAACCTCAGATAAAAAACAAGTTTACAAGAAACCGTTGATCCATCATAATCCACAAAGCATTTCTACCTCAGGCTAAAGACAGAAAAATCACCAGTATCACTAAGGGGGCAAATTTCATGGGCTGACTAGCTAGGCCGCACCCCCAGGCATGTGTGGGAGCACTGAGTGGGGGCTCCCACCTCAAAGCTGTTTGCTGGACGAGGACTCAGGGCAAAATAGTGCGCTGTTTATTTGTGTTTATACATAAGAAACTGTTCAATAAACTATTAAAAAAACAGGATTCTGGGTCTGCGTCTTTTGGCTGCTTTTCCTCTGTTGCGTCACATTTGTCGGAATATCAGATTTTTAAATCCCCTCTCAGCCTCTTGCCTTTCTTTTTTTTTTCCATTGGTCGTGGGTGGAGTTGGGGTCACAACAGGGGTTAAGTTAAAAATGAGCCAAAAGCTGATAAATGAAATCCTATTGGAAGGCATGTACTTCATTTATGGAAAGCAGGCCCTACAACTTCTTACTGCATATTTTCGATTTATTATCATCTTTGGGGTCTCAAAAAGCTTACCAAGAGACTATGAGCATTATTATTCATAACTGCAACTTGACAGAGGAGGCATTTTTGTTTGGTAATAGCTCACTGAGATATTTGTGTAATGGTGTTGATACATTTGCCTCACTTCTGATTACTGAACTGCACAAATTTAAACAGTAGGACACAAACCCACCTACACATCTGGTTTTAGATGCATCTGACTTTCTGATTGATTAGACACATATGTGTTACCATGGTTACAAAATTATGATGTATAACTTCATGGCTTTTATTGTTGCCTGGCAACTTCTCAAAGGCAGGAAATAGTCTGGCACATAGCCCCATCAATATGGAAAACCACTGCTTTTACATATTTTTGTACAAATCAAAAAATGATGTACAGCATGTTCATTAGTTCATAATAATAATAATACTAATAATTCATGGAATTACGTGTTGTGGGACTACCCTAAAAAGGTCTTTTTCCCTAAAAACAAGGTGTAAGGTAAATATTAATGCTGAATTGATGATCCCACCTCAACAGCCTCCCAACCCCACTCTCTGTACTTGGGGTCGTGGGTCAGCCTCCACATGTACATGTAGCTCTCAATTACTTCTGGTCGTAAGATGTAGTATCTGTCGCTCAGTCTGGTTGCTGTTGCCTCGGCTCCGCTGTCGAATCTAAACGCTTCAGGTCCCAGTTTAGTGGCTGACAGAGACATTTAGAAAGACAAGCCATACAATGATTTTCAGCCAGTACACATAAAAACCTTTTCAACAGATCTATATTTAGTTTCATGTTCATCTGAAATTGTTCAAAACTGTTCAGAAAAGAAAAACTGTGATTCCTTTATATACAGGCCAGTCATTTATTCTCGGTTTAAAAATAAAAAAACAGGCTTGAGGTAAAAATTAAATCACATCTGTGGTCTTTTCTATTTTTCGCCATTCCTCTTTTTCTTCACCTTTCTCTCTGCTATATCTCTACCATAATTCAAGACTACGTGGCAAAGAAATTCTATTCAAGATACAGCACAAACCAATCTGTTCTTTCTGGGGTCAGGACAGGAGCATTGACATAGCAACATCCAAAATTTAGAACCATTCTTGAACATGCTTACTTTGCTCTTCATGCTTAGACCTTTTTTTCTCATCTTTTGGAATATTTTAGCAACAGTGTTGCCATTTAGAAAACATGACTATGGTTGGAGAAAGCAGGTTCTCTGAGGTGTCTGGAAGTAGCTGCATTCAGTTGGTCCAAAAAAAAGCCTGGTGGCTCATTATAATGTGCAACACATAGAGAAATATCAAAGTAATAAATGGTTAAATGTTCCACACGAACCTACAAACTATATTAAACGTCTATTACTGTATAAAGCGCTAATGAGGGAAAACAGAGGACAACCTCTTCCCCAGATGGAATACTCAATCAAATTTTTTAAAAAAGAAAGCAGAAATTTGGTCAAGAAGGTACTAGACAGCAATTTGATTCAAATGTCAAATCAGTTTAATTTATATTCCCCAAAATTGCATCTTTGACAGTTGAAGGAAAACCTTTAACAGGGGAAATGAAAAGAGCCAAAGAAAGACCACTGGATGAGTAACAGAGTATTCCTCATATTGTACAGTGTGTATGCTTATACAAGTAAGACAGAAGTAACAATACAGAGGAATATGAAGCCTATAAACTTTCAAACAATAAATTCTTCAGTGTGTTATGACTCTCCTTGCTTGGGAAAAGGAAAGTAACATTAATAGCCACATGGATGCAGTTGAATCATAGGTAACTTGTTTTCAGTGGGTAAAGCTTTCAAAGTTAACAATGTGTGAACAGGAGAACAAATGACAATGGATGCTACTGAACTCAAAAAAATAAGCAAAACAAAAGACTTTAAGAATAAAATTAAAGGGGAAAAAATTAAACTTGAATTGCACTGTAGCCCTGGACTTCTCTAGACATCTAGAGGTGCATGTGAAAACACAACTTTAGTGAAAGCACAGTCAGAATGGATCTTAGTCATTCTTTAACCTGTCAGCTCCCAAAAGTCTGTTTGACATCAGATTGTCCAGATGTGTGAATAGTGCAGGTAGAAGTCCAGTGCACCGAACTAAGAGTAACCTCTAATGCAAACCTACACTAGGATGTAACAAAGTCAAGCTGCCCACACTAAATCACAGCTGCACTGGATGACAGTCTCGCTACACTTTTAAAGGATAAAGGTGCAGTAATTATGTCTGCACTTTTTTTAGGGCAGCAGTCCAGTGAGTTGTGGTGGAAGGTGGGAAAAAGGTTGAACAAGTGCAGGCACCAAACAGGAACAGGGGCTTCCACACACTAATCACCATATAATAAAAGGTTAAGTGATGTTACAAGGGGAAGAAGTACAGGGACTCAGGGCAGTAACAAGTGTAAATTCACAAACATCTGTCAGGACTTCATGACTTTTAAATTTCTCCTGTGCAATTCACCCTGTACAACCCCAAGATCCTGTGGTAGGTCTCGTTTAATGATTCCCAGGCTGAAGCTAAAAACCAGAGGATGAGCCTTTGCAACTAGAGTCCCTCAGCTATGCCATAGCCAGTCAAAGGACATCAGACAAAGCTATTTTTAAATCTTGCCTAAAACACAGTGATTCCCATGTTGATTGTGGAAGTGCAGCAAGACAGACATGGTTCTGAGATGCCTATTCTGTATTACCAGCACAAAGTCCCATTTTTTATAATTGTTTATCAGAAGAACTACATGCATTACGCTACATGCTTTTTTTTCTTCTTTCTTTTTTGGATTATTTGTGTTTGAAGCTGTTACACAAACATGCACAACAAAATAGTCCTGCACACATCCACAACTCAGCTGCTCTAGTCTCTTCTCCCCACACATATCAAGGAACATCTAAGGGTTTTTTTTTTCTTTTTAACTCTGTCCACCTCCAGTATCCTCACATTCATCTCTGCCTGTTAATTAAATAATTGTTTTTTTTTTTTTTTCCACAGTTCACTGCATCAAACATTATTGAGACAGATTTCTTTTGCCCACTTTGGGAACTGAAGAGAAACCTACAGCAAAACTAATCTTGGTCTGGATTATGTTATCTTCCCACTAACCCGAGTTTATTAACTTGCATAAGTCTCAGTCTCATCAAAATGAAATAGAAGTGTCAAATAAATTACCTCTAAAAATGTGGATAATAAGGTCTTTGAGATCCTCAGACATCCGTTTAATTTGCTGAGAGCAGAGACTGACCTCTGTGAGCTTTACACAGTTCTGGTTTAGTGAAATGAATGAGTAACTTTTCATAACCACATTTGAGACCTTTAGTCAGTCATACTGGCTGCTGGTTGTTGCCACCATGTTCACTAATTCAAATTTAAAATAAGAAGTATTTTTTGTTGCTGTGTTGGACATGATCTTAGATATCTCAGTAATAGAGCAGACCAAACATTAAGTCTATTATAACCTTTTCTCCAAAACCAATAACATTTTCTTCTTCCTGCTGCTTCTGATGAGGTCCCCATTTCCCTGAACCAGTTTGATGCTGTGAAGATGGCAGAGATCCAAAAGTAGGAGCAGGAGGAGTCTTTAAGGCATCGGTATTTAAGACACAGCTTAACGGCAGCCACTCTATGCACATGCAAGAACAAATCTCACTTCTCTCTCTTTCCTGTAGACAGCTAATCCGAGAGCTTCTAAGCACCATTCAGTTCCTGTAATGAGTGAAGAAAAACCTGGTGGCTGACTGTGAAAGGGAAAGCTAGAGAAGCCTTGTGGGCCTGCAGATCAAAATGCATTCAAACCGTATCGAGGAACCTGTTATGTGATGAGTCACATTAGCTTACTGGTGAAGCGAAGGAGAAGGAACACTTGAAGATGAATCCTTACAGCCCACCCAACAGTGGAGGGATAAAAAAAGCTTGAAATTAGGAGAGGAGATTATTGTCAGGGCTAAGACAGATGCCAAGGAAGAGATCAAACAAGGGTCTTCCCAATACATGTGGGCAGACTTGCTTAAATGTTCTTTTTTTTAAAATTGCATTTTCCCCTGGGTGCATCTTTAGAGTGCAGCCATACACATTCTCATTTATAGGTTGGAGCGAAAGCAAATTTGCCGTTGGAGGTTTTATCACAGTGTTTACTCTTCCAAACTTGATCCCTATTGCCTCTGTTATTCTCCCCCTTTTTCTTTCTTCCAAATAAAATTCAACAAGCTGTGATTATCAGTATCAAACACACTCAGAGGCTCCCTGTCTGCTGCCCTACAGCTGTGAGACATTACAGACTAACTGAGAAGTTTAATTCTTTGCTGCTCCTTATTAGACCTGTCGTCTCTTCGTTGAGGTTAAGCCACCAAGAATGCTTCTCCTTTTGTGTCAGGGCAAAATTAAAATGCCCAAGGCTCTTTTAATTTATAATATTTCTCTCCTAGACTCAATTTTCTTACTCTGAATGGTACCATAAACTCTCCTAACAAGACAGATATAGCGCAGTACAACAGTGAATTCCTCTGGCTTAGTTGGCTGTGAGGAGAATGAACACCAAATTGAGAAATGGATGTTGGATAAAACAGTCACTCACTTCAGAAGTACATTCTCTTTAGTTTGGAGTTCAGCAACCTGACAATTCCAGACAACAGGCTACATGTTTGGTCAATTCTGTTTTTTTTGCATCCCAAGCTTTGGGATTTGGGTTGATTCATTTTTAAATGTAATTTAAAAGGAAAATTCTATCTCTCTCTATTTGACAGTCAATTAGAATCATTGACCTCACTAGGAAATGGTAAGTAACAGATTTATTAAAGCAAAAACGGAGAGTTTTCAAACTCCGGTAAAGTAGCTGAGTTCTCATTTTGAGATTCCAGTGGGTTACATGCTGTGACTCTGGGACTGCTACTAAACCTTATCAAGTAGTAGAAGTTAGGCATTTTTCATTTGTGCGAAAGCATCTCCAAAGCAAGCATATTTCTTGAAGCCACTGAAGAGGAAAGTCTATCCTCTGTCTTTGGATGTTTTAGTCTCAAATTCAGTAGTACTTTAAGGGTTTATATTGGGTTTGAAAGGCACAACTATGGTTTAGTCTTACTTTTAAACCTATGCAGATCTCAAGTACAAAAAGCAAATAAGACCGCGCTGCTCCCAATTAAAAAAATATATCAAATGGACCAAGGTGACTTGCAAAAGCAGAGGAAAAAAAATGGATCTTTCAATTTGACATGGTCCATTTATATGCTGTATATCCATAAAATGAACAGCAGTCTCTCGTCCGCAGTATGACAGTGAGCCTCCTGAATTGAACTATTGCACAGCCTTTCAAAGAAGAGAGTCTCTGTACACTCTAAAAAACCCTCTTCAAAAGCTCCAATATTTCTACTTACCTGAGCGAGTATAGCTCTCATGGCATGTATGTGTGATCTCAGCGGCAAGGTCCAGGTAGTGTTGCCTCTTTTCTGGTGCTCCATCATCGGCCCCAATTCCGATCATGCCCCCAGAGAAGCAGGCCAGGTGACCCATCTTGTGGTCCAGGATTCCACCTCTCCACTCAGCCATGTAGGTGAGACCACCAGGTGACTTCTGTACCAGGTTGGCTTCGATTGCCTGCAGTAACACATGCAGTCAGGAATATTTAAACCACATACTGTTTGCACCAAGAAGCTACTCCTTTTCAAATACTATTCAAGCAACACCATGATCAACATTGGGAACAACTTTCTTTCACCAGTGGTTTTGGTTCTTTGTAAAAGAGTTCAAGAAAACTGTATAAGTAATTATTACTTGGACTGATAGGTACACTATATGGACAAAAAGCACTGGGCCACCTGCACATTAGACCTACAGGAGCTGCTCAGCCATGGAAACCCAGCATAAGAAGCTCCCGGTGCACATTTTCTGTGCTGATGTTAATGCCAGAGGAGCTTTGGATCTCTGCAGTTATTGAGTCAGCAGAGCGTTAGTGACCTTTATGCACTATGTGCCTCAGCACTTATCAGCCCTGCTCTGTACCTTTACGTGATCTGTCGCTTTGTGACTGAGTTGTTGTGGTTCCTAAAGGCCTCCACTTTGCAATAATACCACTTACAGTTGTTCATGGAATATCTAGGAGGGAAAAAATTCCATGAACGGACTTGTTGCAATGGTGGCATCCTATTACAGTACCAGGCTCGAATTCTGTGATCTCTTTAGACCAAAGGCAGACTTCATGGCTAGGTGCTTGATTTTATAGACCTGTGGCAATGGGACTAAAAACACTTGAATTCAAAGATTAAGAGGTTTGTCTGTGTAGTGTACTTAAAAACCCTATTACTTTTAGTCTGATTTAAATTGTCAGACCAATCACAGAGTGGGTATAGAGGAGAAGGGTCTCTTCTCACATCTCTGCTTTTATTTCTTTTATGTCTTGCTTTGTCTATGCTTTTTGAAGGACTTTTGAGTTCCTGAATGGATCTCAAGGAGAGAGGAGCTTTGCTGGAGGAATTATGGATGCACATACATATCTACTGTTTCCCCACACATAAGCTTTATTTGAGCGACGTGCCCAAGTATATTAATGGCCGTGCACGTATGTATATGGTGTCTTGTTTTAGCAGTTTAATTTTTCATTTGCCTGAGAGCACAAGGCCATCTATGATTGATATCCTAGTGGACAATCCTCTCAGTCTTATTTTTAAAGTTTAGTCGCTGCTCACCAGCTAACTCGGGCCCTTCCTGTGTCAGTGTTTCCCCACAGAATCTAAATCTTTGTAACAGAAGTTTGACACCCACAGAGGAGAATATAGAAATCATGTTGAGAGCAGGACTCTACAAATGTAAGTGTTCATTTGTATTCATAAGTTGTGTTAGGTATTGAAATAATGATCAGCTATACGACCAAACTTTCTACCCTTAACCATTTGTGTGTGTTAAATAAATAAAATCTAATGTCATCCCTACATTCTTGTCACACTGTGTCACATTATGAATTCAACTGAAAGTAAATGCCTAATTTTTCATGAACTTTATGCTCCTCTGACAGAGGTCATAAAATATAGCAGTAAGCAGCTGTGCCACCTGCCATCTTTAATAGACGTTTTAAAATTACTGCTCCGAAGCAAGGACGTCTCATTTTGACTCCTATCTCCTCGTGTCTTCTCCTTGCCTCCTCTGCTCACACCTCAGGTGGGAGGGACTGAGACATGAGCGGACGAGGCAAAGAAAGGCATATAGGATGTACAAACATATGAGAAGAGGGGAAGGAGAACATCTAGACTGCAGAGTCTTTTGTTAGAATACAGAGACTATTGTATGAGAATGCAAGTGGGGACTTTCATAATCCAGATGACTCTCAGATAATTAGGTGTTTTTGTAGCAACGTCAATGGTGTTGCTTCAGCAATATTTAGGAATTAGACCAATCAGATGGACCTGTGTGTTAATGTTGGTAATTAGTATTTCTAGTTATATTAACATCACACTGTATCCCTCTGAAGGAGCATGAAGGATTGAGGTCTACAAGAATATGCACAGAAAGAGATTCTCTGCAAACTCTATGCATCCCATGCCAGTTGTGTACTTGATATTATTTGAGGCATAAAATGTATTATTCACCAGTTTCTTTCTGTCTGTCTCTGCTTTTGTTCATACAAACCTAGAAGTGGATGTTATGATAAAACCTGTCAGATGAAAATCCACAACATACCATTAATAGGTTGTAGTTTTTAACTTTTACATTCAGTCTACAGCAGCAATGTTTTAAAGTCATGTTTACTAATCTGCAGAAGATTTAATGTACCCAAACACTTAAACATGTTTTGCACTTCATGCATATATTTCAGTTGACTGTTCACTGAAACCTGAAAAGTGTTTATGCAAAACACCTGGAAAGATAGTTGTTTGCTGTTAATGGCACTGTTTGCAGGTAGGATCTGATGCTCTATTCCTCTTCTTGCTAAAATGCAACATGCTAAATTTTGTGCCGTTTCCCATGAAATTTAACTTACTTTAACAACATAGCATGTAGGAGCTTTGTGAGGATGTCAAACCCTGATGCATCCATCAGAGAGTGTGTGCATGATAGGAAAGCCCTTGAAGGCATAAAATAAAGCACTGTATGAATCTGTGTGTCAATGGGTGAATGTGGCTTGTAGTAAAAACCGCTTTAAGTGCCAGTTACAGTAGAAAAGTGCTATATAAGTTTACCATTTATATTTCATAATTCATATAATTGTATTTTTTTTTTTAATTTTACCAGCCTCGTTAATATTAACATTTCATATTAGCGCTGTATCCCAACAAATATTTTAAAATTGATTATGTAAAATGGTTTTGTCCAAGGTCAGTGTAGTCATGGTTCTCTAAAAGAGCTCATCACATCTATTATATGTAGAATCACTCAAGATATTTGTGTGATATATGCAAAACTAAACAGCTCAAATTAAAGTAACAGCATTAACAAGAATTTTATGGGGGTTATATTCACCAGTGCTGCAGTATGTGGGTGGTACTAAAATGTGCACTAAATTTGCACACTTGCTAATTTCAATGCTTTTAATTCGGCACAACAATCATAGTGTCCACCAACAGTAATAACATAACAGTGCTAACAAGACAGGAACCACGGCCGACCATGACCAGACTGTGACCGACAACGACCAGCTCTGCTGCAGTCTTATTAACTCACAGTCCACACTAAGAGGTAGAACTACTCTTATTATTTTTGATCAGACACTGATAATTTAAGAAAACTGCTTTACATTTATTCATTCAGGTAAAACAACAGCCCATACTTTACATGCACCTGTCTGTATATGATATGGACAGTATTCATTCATGTGAGTCCAACATGGCTGCTGCACAGTAAATGTTTGTATTTATTGCATTTGTGGTAAATTAAATGACTGAATAAAACAAGAATATATTGTAGGGTCTTTACCCCACAATATAAAGTGCCTTGAGGCGACTGTTGTTGTGATTTGGCGCTATTGAATTGAATTGAAGAATCTCAAGTTTCAATCCCAGAAAAGTCAGCAAATTTGGACATTTTTGTAAATTTCTGCCTCTTTGCAGATGTTTCTTGTCAGAGCTTTGTTACATAAAACAGCTTTTCCCACTTGCACCACTTGTATATAGCATGGGAAGCACTGGGGGTGTGTGTGTGTGTATGTGTGTGTGTGTGTGTGTGTTATAAATAGTTTATAAATACCATGTTCTCAAAAAAAAAAAACCCAACAACAACAAAAAATTTTCTTGAGGGTTGCAACTGATGATTTTCCTACTAATTAGCTGTTGTTAGCAGTAATCATGGCATTGCATAATTAGAAAATGTTCTCTCATTCAGCACTGTTTTAATTAGAACTTTACTTTTATTTGAATGCCAAAGATAATGAGTTGTGCCATGCCTTCACCTCAGATCTCTGTATAAACATGCAGCATATAACTTAATCTAAAAGCGCGGGGGTCCTTGGCCATTTAAATACCAAGTCACAGGGGAGAAGGAAAGACTGTAATTAGTAATTCTGCCTCTGGCTTGACCCTCTGATGAGAACTGAGGAATTCTCAATGGCAATCTTAAATTATTTTCTATGATATTGTAATTGTAGCCACAGGCAGTGTGCTTTACTCTGACATTATCTCCATTAAAGAGGAAAACAGACAACTACTAATGTATTTTATCCATGTTCATAGCATGCACATTTAAGTATTCAGATATTTTTCTGCTGACAGTGGGAGAGCAGCTATTTATCATTACGGCATATGAAAAAACATGCTCCATTCAGCTGCCGTCTAATCACAGCTACAGTCATATTATTCCATGTCTGATAAGGGTTTACAATATACTTGTTGTCCTATTGCTGTTTGTCATGGGTGCAAAGCAGTTTGTGCTCTTTGTTTTCTTAAAAGCATATGCTAATTACTGTAATTATCATTTTATCTAAATGAGCCATGCTTGAGCAAATTGATTTCTTTGTTTACACAGAAAAATAAAGATTTCCATACCTCCAGCGCACTGTAGTACATCTTCTTTGCATCGTCGTCCGTCTTGTCTGACATCAGATATGATTTGATCAGATACTCATAAAAGCTATCCCCGAGGCCACCAATGGAAACATGATCTAAAAAGGGAAATATAAAATAAACTGAGTTATTCAGAAAGGTCACAAACACACACAGGTTATTATTCATGGTTTTCTGCAGGTGCCAAAAGGTCTTAAAACACTAAATTCACAATGTCTCAAAAAGTTGTTGCAAGACTTAGGACACCTTTAAACTAAAAGTATAATGGTTCTGACATTGAATTGTGTTGTAGGAGGCTTTATTTTAGATTCTTTTTTTGTTGTGTTTCAGCAGCCGTCGCTTCTGCTAACCATAGACCAACCATTAAATAAAAGACAGATGCAGCCACCGTGATGTCACCCATTGGTCAATAAAGGTTCATCCTGAAGCCTAGAGCTGAGCATTTTGTTGAGTTCTTCCTTGCCAGTGATTAGATATGTTCATATGGTACAGCAGCTTGTCAGTCACAAGGTAGGCCCATCCTGCTTTATCATCCTTTTTGACTCTAAATTGGACCACAGTTTACAAAGTACACACCATACTGTATTAGATAAGACATTGAATTTAGTGACTGAGACTATAAACTCATCAAGAGTTTTGTTTTTGTTTGTTTTTTTGAGGTCATAGTTCAAGTAAGCAGTAGGGTTGTTTTCTCATAGACTTCTATACAACCAGACTTATTTTTGCAACCAGCAGGGTTGCTCCCTGGATGAATGCAGGCCCTTCTGGATTGTTTTCAGATCCTAAAGCTACATTCATTTAATATATAAACACTACGCTGCTAAGCTCAACAAGTACAAAGCTCACGGTCTCTTGCATGTGCTGGTTCTAGCAAAACTTGAACGATTTAATTACATGACCATGAAAAAGGTTTATTTATTATTATTATAATTTATTCTCTCTGGTATAATGTTTTGGAAAAAAAATATACATTTAGCATAGTGAAATTCAAAGTCATGTCCAAAACTTGACAGTTGCTGTTGAGATATCTTTTGTAATCTTGGCTTTTCTGGTTAATTGATCATTTTCATGTACTGGGAACTCAGAGACTTTCTGTTCACTGACATTAGGAAACTGTTTATTTCAAAGTTAAAACCTAAATCATGTGACACACACTTGCTATAATTTCTTTTTACATTCAAATTCAAAAAGATGAATATTATATTACACAGAAGGGAAGTATGAGCATTCTTTAATCCACTCATAGTCATTGCATGCACATACACCTTTGCAGACTCTTCTGCAAGGTTATCACAGTGCTGCTGTGTTTGTCCTTGACACTGACAAATGAGAAAAACCTGTGAAGCCAAAGTTTTTTTTTTTTTTTTCCCTTTGTGCTGATATTTATATACAGTTTTGCTTCCCCACATAGTTCCCCCAATAATTAGCTACTGTAATGATTCAGATTGCCACCTTTTCAATCCAAGCACCGTCTAATCACCTGATCCCCCCCAAGTTTCTTTCAGGCAAATCGGAAAGATCCAATTTCCTCAAGTAATTGAATTCATTATCATTTTAATAACCCAGAGCAAGGGGAGTCATATAGCCATTGCTACTGTATGAGCCAGATATTATAAATGAAAGGAAGTGGATGGATAGGTGGATGACACAGAGAAGCTGCTGAAAGAGTTCCGACACGTGAGGTGATTCAAGGTCTGTCAGTGATGCGAAAGCCAAAGAAAAGAGTGAGAAATGGAAAAGGGAAAAAATGTGAAATCACATTCAGTGACCTCAGACTCTTGTCGTCCTGACCCACATTGGGAACACACAATTACTGTGATAGGTATCAGGCAACAAAAATCACCTTCCCAAGTAGAACTGTAATACCAATTTGACTTTAAGGTATGTTATTCTGACTTGGGCTTTCATTACAAATAAAACTGTTCAACAGCTTTCTCTAGAAAACCCAGTACCCATAATCTTAAAGTAACTGAACTCATGTTTAAAGTAGAATAAAAATCCTGTATGCCTTAATCACAGTACTTACGCTGGACCCAGTTGCCACTGACTGGACTGAGGAAGTTTGGGTACAGGCCATGGGGTTTCTCAATCTTGTTCAGAAGTTTCCTGATGTTAATCACCTGCAAACACACGTGCCATCAGGCTCAAGTACTGTCATGGTTTCACAAAGGGAACTTGTATTATGCCATTGCCTCAAGGCCAAAGGCCATTTTGCAGAGAAATTGTGGTAATAAGAAATCAGAACATCATGTTCAGTACTGTAAATTGTGCTGGAAAGTACAAGTGGAAGTTTTATTCATATACTGAACCTTCTCCGTGTAGACTGGGTTGTTGGACAGCTCACTCAGATGCACAAATTCGAGGTGAAGGGTCCCAAACTCAGCCAGGATGCTGCTCCCGGCTGAGGCCCAGCCCCAGCTCCAACTGGTGCCACTGCAACAGGGACGACATTCAAACATGTTGACTAAGTATCATGGATTAAACAGAGACGCAATAATATAGAGGTGCAACCTAGAGATTCATTGTCAAGACCAGTTGGGGTTGGGATTGTTTTCACATGCAACTTATAATAAAACATAAAATTGGGTCTCTCTCTTCTTTTGCTAACTCTGCCAATTATCTGTGTCAGTATGTGTCATTGGGTATGTGGTGCCCACTGTGAACTGGTAAGAGAGACAAAAAGTAGCCAGTGGGTTGCAGTAGTTTGGCAAACTAAAGCAAAAACTTGAAGAAAAAACAGACTGAGTTGTGAAAACATTAAAAACTCCAAACCCTCCTCAATAACTCTTAAATAGCATCACAGTTGTGCTGGTACAAAGGTTTGTTGTTAAGCTAGCTGATACTAAAAAAGACATAGCTGATCCAATGACTGTTACAGCAGACAATTTATTATTGTAGGAGGTTTAATTACAAGCTGGGATTTGACTATATTTGGAATATATCATCTGAAGGTCTGGCTAAGTACTTATGCTCATTTGTCACTGCATCCATAGTCTATGTTTCCCTGTTGTTATATACAGTGCATATGTATGTTTTTAAATTAAGAAAGCCTTATTAAATTAAGCATATCACTTTGTCTTTTGGTGGCATCAGACAGATGCAGTTGGGCCTGTAAAACACAAATACTGACAACGTTAAGATCTTTTTTTTTTTTTTTTTAGGCCTGTGCAAAA
>VUQI01004560.1:2341-19361 GCA_015106735.1 Paratilapia polleni | reverse complement strand
AACCCTCGTTCAAACTGACACGGCTAATTGCAAATGCAGTTTAATTACATGCACGGGTGACATGCTGTGAAGGTAAAAGTTTTTATCAGTGTGTCGTAATCCTTTTGGTTTTACTGATGGAGCAATTTATATTCATACAGTCAAAAACACACTCAAATAAGCAAAAGTATATTAATTCGGCTGAAAAGGAACCCTGAGCAAATATGTTGATGGTCAACAAGCTTTTTAGTAAAGAAAATGGCCAAGGCGGAACTTTTAACTATGTGCTCCTTTATTTCATAGTTTATGTGCTTTAATATTATGAACAGTATATGGCCTGGCTTTCAAGTGAATAAAGCACAACAGATTTATCAGAAACTATTGTTTAGTTTGTGTGATTAACACAATAACTTCTTGATGGCCAACAATCTCCACTCAGTGAAACAAAGTTTTATATTTTGAGATTTGTATAAATTCAAAAGTAACAATGCAAGCACTGAGCTGCTTTTGTGTATCTGAAACTCTACTAGTATGAACAAATTCATTAACTTTAAATGAACATGAAAAAACAGTTCTTTCTCATGCTGTTTAATATTGTATGACACCAACTTCTGTGTTTTGCTTCCACAAAAATAAAGTACCAGAACTACAATACAGAACAACAGTCAGTGGTTTTGAGTTTGAAGTTTAAAAGGTATTTTCAACGTCATATGATAGACTGCAGCTGCAGCAGTATTAAACCAAACTCCAGGAAACCAGCTCATCACTTTCAAATTTCAGTTTTTCCAAGGCCAATTTTAACCAGGATTCTTCTTCAGATGTTATATGGTACATCATATTCTCATCATGGTGCAGCTGAACAAAGTAAAACAAAGTACTCTGAGAGCTGGACAGGCCTCTCTGCACTCAGACTCTGCTTAATGCATCATGAAACTTCCCCTTCCTTTTCAAATGGAAATGAGTAACCATCTCTTGTGCTTTCTACACTGCATTCCATCCAAAATGCATTGATCTAATTGAACACTTCAGTATTGTCACTTGTGGTTATCGAAGTGCTTTCACCCTAAATACCAAAGCGTGAAATGATAAATTCACCTTTTGCAACATTTTTAAGCATAAATGCCACATATTTACCAGTTCCAGCTTCTGAGATGTAAAGATGTGATGTTTGTTTTATAAGATCAGAAACTGACTGATGTAAAATTATGATGGGCATTTTTCTGTATATTCTGACATTTCTTTGACCAAACAATCAATAAATGAATGAACACAACAATTGTTAATTTAACTGACAGTGGAAATCTTGAATTGAAATGCAAGTCATATTACGTAACTCCAATTTAGTTAGTTGAGTTGAATGAACCTTCTCTTTGCCAGTTAAATACTTACTGCATTACTAAAATGAGACTAATTAAGACATTTATGTGCTTTTTGTAAACTATAGTAAATGATAGCAAACAGCTTGTGACACTGACCTAAGAAACAGAAACTGCTAGGAGCACATAATGTGATTTTTAGATAACTTTTCTCAGGAGTTATACTCTCCAGGCAAAATCTGTTCAGTTATGTCTCGGAGTGAAATGCAGGGAGGGAGAGTAGATAATAAATTAGGAGCTGGCAGTGGAACCTAAGAGTGTGGATGTTTTGATCTTTTCTGATATTCCCGGTTGTTAAAATATATAAAATTAACATGGCAGCTGACGTGGGCTGGCACAGCAAATTGAATCTCTGTCTGCTAAAAATAAACTCATCAAAAGTCTATAAAAATAGCTTTCACCATCATCTACCATTAAGTTAATTTATTGCTGACTGCTGTGACTGATGTTTGTTTCATTATAATCAACATCAAACTTATTGATGCTACCAAGTTATACATATTAATATAATCCTGGAAATGTTTTTCTTAAGGAAACTATACACCAAGGTCAGCAATGCTGGTCCATTAGTTAGTATGGGTAACATCACTCAACAAATCAATTTTGTGTGATGAACTGATGGTTGCCAATGATTAGTTAGGGGATAACACAATACTAGAATGACTTTACATATCCTCTAAGAGTTGCTGGAGGATATCAGATATTGGATAATGAATTGAGCTGAAATGTTGGAAAAAGTGAGAAAGGGAAGAGAAATGGTGGGAAGTGACTGGCGAGTGAGGGCAGAGGGGAATCAAAGAGTTTGGCACTCTGATAAATGCACCTATTAAAGGTTTAGGGGCTGCATCATTAGTACTTCTTGCTCAAGTCACATCTGATTCCTTCTTCAACTGGAATCAAACTAAGTGAAGTGCAGGGCAGCAGGTGGTGTATTCCTTTTGGGAGGGAAGGGCATAGGGTGGTAGTCTCTGCATCACTGCTGCCTGGTAAGCAACATCACTGGCACACATCCATTAATCTTTTCACCTTCTTTAATAAATACACGCGTTTCTGCAGGTGTCAGAAATATAATCAGGTGTAAAAAAAATGATTAAAAAAGTGGAAATCAATACCACATGTCATGCATAATGTGCTTGGGAAATTGGCATCTTGTGCATTTTAACAGGAGAGCTGCAATTATGTTAGTGTTGTTGAGTCATTTTGACAGGAAACACACATTTCTTGAAAATACGGTCTTTAACTACTGTATAGTATTTGGGTGTTAAGTGCTATCAGGACCATCTCCAGCAGGTTGAAGGGGTTTTTAGTCACAGAGTTGTACAGTAGTGCAAATTTCACTGTAAAATACTACATAAGATAAATTATGAGGCTGGTTACAAAACTGTTCTTAGGAAAAGAAACAAACAAAAAAACAACAAAACTAAAAAAAAAACCAAGAAGTTTTATTATTAATTAATCATTTGATTATTTTGTTACTTAATTTTTTGTTCTCTAAATATGAGACAGAGCTGAAAGACAGCTCCCTGAAACCTGTTATAAGGATGATGTTCAGACTGACTTTTTTTTTCAAAACCAAACTTAAAATATTTAGTTTCCCTTCACTATAAACAGAAATAATCGATATAATTAAGAGGGAAGAACTTGAAAATATGCAGCGTTTTTTTGTAGAAAGAGGACATAAGAATTTTGTATGAATCAATTTTGTTAAACCGTTTCAGGTCACAGTTATAATGTACACACGCTAACACACTAGATCACACAGTATAACATTAAACACAGGTAGAAACTAGTAAAAGGTAAAATCACTTATAGCATATAAGAAGACTTGGAAACTCGCCTGAACTGAACTCTGCTGTGTACACAGTGCTGACTGCTCTTACACATTGCATATGTTTACCTCTAAAGTGACGTGGGTTTGTTTTTGTGTGTTGCACTATGGTCAGTATGGTTCCTCCTGCCCATCTGCACCACTGGCACTGTTAGTGATGTAGAAGGAATTAACTGTAGAGTAAGGTAATTAAATCTTCCAGCAGCTGTCCAGCTTGGCCGGTGGGTTAATTGGTAGCAGGTGGAAGACTAGGGTGCCAGGAAGTATCTTATATGAAAATAAGATTAATAAATGAGAAGAAGAGTTTGAAAGTAAGAACTTTGTTATATATTTTTGATCCAATCTCACAGCATAATGTATCCTTTACACTGTGTTGTTCATACATCATATGAGTGATGACAAGACAATAGTCACGTTGCACGAATGTGGGCCAGCAATGATAATTTGCCCGTCACAGTCACTGACACAGTGCCTTTATCATTCATCAGTTTGTCAGATTTTTTTTTTTCTTGTAAGCTTTTCACTTCTGATTTCAGTCTTACTATGAAATTGTCAGTCAATTTTTTTAATCTCCATTCCTGCCTAAAAAGGGTCAAAACCCATATCCAAATATCCAGAAAAGTAAAAATCCACAGTCAAATTGCTCCAAAAATAAAAATAGCTTGAAGTTGTGCTGTGTTACTGTGGCATTAACAAGATCGTGTCAACAAAGACTTTTGATTAGAAAGGCAATGGTTTAGAACAGATTGAAAAATTAACACTACTCATTTAAAAACATGCAAATATTATTCATATGATCTTCCAAAGTGGTTATGAACATAGATTAATTCTTATCTAAATGTCATCAGCATTATGAAGCTTAGCCTGTAGCTGATCCATTGTCAATAAACAGAGTATAACACTGCTTGTTGAGAGGTTTTTTTTTTTTTTTTTTTTTAATTTTTTTTTTTTTTTTTTTTTAATAATTTCTCTTTCCTTTGTTATCCTCACATTTAAAGAGCATTTACCTTACTTAATGGCTATTGTTGAGGAGAGCAATTTTTGTGCACTGCTGAATGCCAGAAAAATCTGATAGCTCTGAATCTTCTTTTATCAGTGATGGAGTACATTTGGATGTGAAGATTTGTGCTGAAACTCACCTCCCGAGATTGATGACTCCTCGGGGGATTCCTGTTGGTGTGTTGAAGGCAGGCAGTAGCTTCTCTCCCAGCTCCACTGCTTTATTCTTAAACAACTGAAGACAAAACAGAAAACAGTACAACTTGGTGAATATTAACAGACAAATAATATGCATATAGTCGTGAAAAATAAAATACACCCTTACTGTTTCCACAGAAATTAAGAAGGTAAGTAGCAGTCGGGTGCTGCTAATCAAATGCACTTGATTAACTGATCATCAGCAAGTGTGACCACCTCTATAAAAGTTTTGGCAGTTTGCTGGTCTGGAGCATTTAGCTGTGTGTTAACACAATGCCACAATCTTCCCAGGAGTGGATGTCCTAGCAAATTCACCTCAAGATCAGACCTTTCAGTGCTCAGAGAAATTGCAAAAAAATCTCAGACTCTTAGGCCTTAGTTAGCATGTTAAATGTTAAAGTTCATAACAGCACAATTAGAAAAAGACTGAACAAGTATGGCTTGTTTGGAAGGGTTGCCAAGAGAAAGCCTCTTCTCTCCGAAAAGAACATGGTAGCACGGCTTAGGTTTGCAAAACTGCATCTTAACAAACAACAACACTTCTGGAACAATGTACTTTGGACAGATAAGACCAAAGTGAAGATGTTTGGCTATAATATAAAGTGCAATGTTTGGCGAAAACCAAACACAGCATATCAGCACAAACAACTGTTGAGCACAGTGATGTCAGGGTGATAAATTGGGCTCGTTTTGCAGCCACAGGACCTGGGCACCTTACGGTCATTGAGTAGACAATGAACTCCTCTGTATACCAAAGTATTCTAGAGATAAATGTGAATTTAACTGTCCAAAAGCTAAAGCTTGGCCCAAATTGGGTCATGCAATGGGACAATGATCCCAAGCACACCACCAAATCGACAGCAGAATGGCTAAAAAGGAAAGAATCACGGTGCAATGGCCCAGTCAAAGTCCAGACCTCAACCCAATTGAAATTCTGTGCCAGGACCTTGCTGTGCAGAGCTGTGCATAAATGAATGCCTGCAAAAATCAATGAACTGAAGCAAGTTTGTAAAGAAGAGTGGGCCAAAACTCCTCTACAACGATGTGAGCGACTGATAAAGTCATACAGAAAACAATTATTTCAAGTTATTGCTGCTTAAGGTGGCTCTACAAGCTATAAGCTGAATCATGGGATGTATTTAGTTTCCATAGGACTACTCACTGTATAACATCCAGTACGTGTGAATTAGTTTCATCATTCCCTCTGATTATATTTTGCTCGGAGACAACCAAGCTTGAAAAATTCTGTGACAGACTGAGAATCAAAATCAACCCATTTCCCTTCTTTTTGGCCCCCTCTGAAACCAATAATGAGAAGGCCTGCATTAACATAACTACAACAATATTAAAAGCAATCTTATCAGTGTACCCCACAAAAGTCTATTTAAAACTGCACTCCCTCCACATCTCCACTGGCAATACCTTTAGACCAAGGCAGTATCATCTTATGAACTGGAGTATCTTTCACCAAATCTCCATTCATTCTCCACTATTAACCAGAGGGAATAGTGTTTGGGGGAAAAAGGAAAAGAAGATAAAAGAGTAAGACATTGAAATCTCGACAAAGAAAGAGATGTCTTAGGAGACAAAAAGGTAGCGGAGCAGAGGTGAGAGAAAAGGGGAGATTCATAAAAGGGAGTGAAAGCCTCAGAGACTGGAGAGAAGAGAAAGTGATTGAGAAGAGACCGACGTGTTATACGGATGGAAAACAGTGTAGCTGAAGACAAAGCACAGTCAGAAAGAGAGTTTGTGAGCGCGGTAGAGGCAGAGAGCAGTGACTCAGCAGAAATATTGAAGATGAGAAAAGTCAGATAGCTACAGACCACTTGTCTTCACCATGATTATTATTGTACAACAGATCTTTGCAGAGTCTAGTTTGTAGTCTGCAGTTGTTTTGAAGAGACTTTCAGAGTTTTATTAAATATTTAAAACTGACTCGTATATTCTTCACTCCATAACTATTTATGGAAAAAAAAAAAGAAGTTTAACACTGCCACAGAGCCAGTTTTTTTTTTTTTTTAAACTGTGGTATGCTACTGGAGCCCTGTTTTTTTTTCAGCCTATGAATAAAATCTACCAACAAAATTATTCTGAAAAAGCTACTAGCAGATCTTGCACAGAAAACAATGGCATTACTTGAGGTAAACTTAAAAACATGATGAATCTCAAAAGTTCTGTGGTTTTGACAGAAATTTAAAAAAAAAAAATGTATGGACAATTTTTAATATTGTCATGTGTTATGGTTTAATACTGAGGCAAATCAGTGGGTTAAGCTAGATTTTCCTAACTCATTTCCCATTGTCTTTAGAACTTGTGTGCACAATATCCTTTTAACTTGTACAGTATCTTTGACTTGCAGCCCTCACTCGCAACCCGACCTTTTGCAATGCTCCTGTGCCTTCCTTACAATTTCATAAACTTGATCCATTATAATGCTAATTGTGATGACCTAGGTGCATCTCTATGCACACAGTGGTTTTCAAGAGGGGGGGACAAAATAAACACCAAGTAGTTTATTCTCCAGTTTACAAACTACTAGAGAGAGAACGAGGAAACACAGTTAACGTCATTAACATAGAGGGATGTAGCCCACCGTAATTTGTAATTACTGGACGGATATTACCGAAATCTCTTTTTAAACTTCTTTATAGTCTTTTCAGTCTGTTTTTATATGTATAAAACCAATGCAGGGCCCCTGGGTTTGTATTACATTGGTGAAAATCTCCATAAGCATATGCAAGAAACATTCATGCGTGTTTTTTACATTATTATCTATAGCTTTGCTAATAAAGCAATAACACATGCACATATGGATAAATTGATGATTGCATTTTGGCAGGAGAAAAGTCCAAACTTCAGGCGCTTACTTATCATTTTTCAAAAAGTGCCAGCGTTACTTTAAATAAGATATTACTACAGATACTTTCAAAAGATGTTTGCAGAGTGAGTATGCTTTACACAAAGTGTGACACTGGAAAACCTCCATTGCATTCAAACAGTTAGCATGTAGATCTGGGTGCTAAACATCAGTACATTTTGAGAAACATTTTAAACATTTATTTTTTCTGCAGCAAGTATGAAAAACGGTCTTGCTTTTTCATTCCTTGATAATACACTATATTTTATCATTTAAAGAATTGTTTTGTTAAACGACTTCATACTAAAAATACAACACTATAATAAATTGAATATAACTGCATTTTTAACGGACAAAACAAGACATGCGCGATCACATTGGTAAATTGTGGTTGACACTGAACCAAACAACTAACTGAAAATATAATCTGCAAATTAATTAATAATGAAAGTTACTGTTAGTTGCAGCCCTGTAGACTAAATTATTCAATTTTAACTAATTCATTTAATTTTAACTTAAATAATATTTATTAGAGCCTGAGCATTTTATTGGCAGGCTGATATTATCAGTCGAAATTAGCTATTTGCCAATATATCGTATCAGCATTTATAACAGCCGATAAATTAAAATTTAAAAAAGAAGAGACAGGAGAAACACCCTTCAGCTATGTTCTGAGTGTTGACGTTGCATAGTTTGTCCAACAGAGGGCACTCTGCAACTTCCCTGTTAGCAACACGCGTGTTTGGAACGCCACAAACACAACAACCAGCTGATTTGAGCAGAGTCAGGCAGAGCGTAAACAAGTAAATAAATAACAACAAATAAAAAATGTTAGGAACATCTGTTTATGTTTTGTGTCTTTAAAAAAAAGAAAACAACAACATTGGACGCTTTATCGAAATATCAGATTTTTAAATCACCAAATATCGGTCTTAAAATCCTACACTGGTCAGACTCTAATATTTATAAAAAGAAAAAGCCTTTTTAAATTAAAAAAAAAAATTTAAGTTATGGTTGAGTTATTGGTTTTCATGGGACCACGGTGGCATTAAACAGCCATTTTTTGTTAATTCTGGCTAGAACAGCTTCAGCCTTGATGTGTGTGAGTGCACACTTGTGGTGTGCCACACTCCCTCCTGAGTCCCATGGTTCATATATTTTATCAAAAAGTGCATTAATGACCCTCCGCCTGGTCTCATCTCTCTTCATCGGCCCTTTCTACCACCAGTGCTGTACGATCAAACCAGAAGCCAAAAGGCACAAACACACACATCCAAAACCAACACACATGCAACCTTGTTCTCATTTATGTGCTGCACTTGCATCACTTTAAGCTTCACAACAGAAAGATACTTTAGTTCATGTAATCAATCACATTTAAATGAACTCCCTCTACTACATTAAGTAACAGACAGACATGAAGCAGGGGCTGCTGATTATATTGCATTCATTTATTATTGTTTGCTTGTATAAATTACTTGATTAATTATAGTAAAACCCCTTTGGCTGGCATCTGCTCAGTACACAGCACACAATCTAAATTAAAGGCCGTGTTTATAAATCTGTCTTTGCTGACATGCTGCTGCTCTCTTGTGCCACACTGAGAGCCTCTTCCAGCACATGAGCTTCCATACTGAAGTGCTACTTTAATTGCGCTTGGGGTGTTTGCACCTCCTTCTCGTCCACTTGAGGCTATCAATAAATTCCAAGATTGGCTGTATTCACATTTCTTTTCTTTTCTTTTTTTTTCAAATATTTAACACTCCCTGCCTGCAAGGCTGAAAGGGATGGAAGAATGTTGGAACAAGGGAAAGAGCAACAGTGATCAAATGTGACAGCCGATGGGTAGCTTTCTTCTTTTTCAGTTGAAATTATCTGTCAGTTGGCAGACAGGAGGCTGGACACAAATGGCTTTTCTATCAGCTCTTAACTGCTGAAGACACACATCAGGCATGGAGTCATCTCTCCCAAAGCAAACATCATCAAAGCCCAGCAGAGAGAAACTTTTCTTGGTCTGCCACTTCTGTTTACCACTAAAAACTCCGAGTCCTCGCCTCAGGGAACATCGGGCATGAAAAAAATAGGCCTATGCACTCTTCCATATGCCCAGTTTCAGTGTTAGTAATTTCCAACTTCCGTTTCCTGTCAGTGGCTCTCAGCCCTAAATCCGGTTGTTCCTACTGAGAATGTAACAGTTTTTGTTACAGTTGCACAGTAGACGCTATGGTCCCCATATTTATAGAGCTAAAATATGTTGGTTCACACAGGTTTTTCAGACCTAACTGAAACCAAACAAATATTTCAGCTTTGTTGGATCCTGCAGCATATAAACATATAAACACAATCAGGAGAATTCAGTCAGGACCACTATAGTCAAAAGATTGTTTCCATCTTCAGTAATTTATATTTGGTGGTATGCCTTTGTTCTGGGACCTCTGTGCGCTTTCATGCACATATGTGGAAAGCCGTACGCTGCGAGAATGCTGTAACATCCTGTACAGAACAGAGCAGGCATCAGTGACCGGCATAACTGGCATGACAATGACTGAGTCAGATACAGCATGAAAAGGAGGAGATGGGGTGGAAGTGGCTTGCAAAGTGGCTTGCAGTTGGCAGGCTAAAGCAGCTTAAACAGTGCACCCTATATTAGACTGTCCAAATTTAATGTGTAGAGTTAGTGTAGAGTTAGTTGATCTCAATGCCTACATCAGCTGACCCATCAGCTGATGTAGGCATTGAGATCACCTAACTCATCGGGATTGCCGAAGGTCTTAACTTCGTAGCCTGAACTAATGCTCTGCCTGGCATTGTTAAAACTAAAGCTGAGTAAGAGTTACAGCATGTTTTACCACATAATATATTTAAACTAATCATACCTTCAGAACCAACTCAAGCAGGGACAAATAGTGCATTTTTGGTAGCTGGCTGCAGATTTGGTACATGAGTGAGAATTTCTGGCAGCAGATGGTACATAAGGGATTGAGTGTTCTTGTTAATAAAGGAACATATCACCCATCAGTGTAGCTATTTTATATTTTGCCAATAGTTTATGGAAAACATTTAAGCTCTATGGCATTAAAGAATAAGAGATATCTAGCTTCTGCAACACAGGAAATAATTGCTTTTATCTGATTTGTCTGAGAAGGAAAAATACTGAACATCTAAGTCTCTTATTCATACATTTTTTGACTCTTGTTTGTATTTCTTGGCACCTTAGACAGGTTTTCATTTTCTTCTTCTCATTTAGGACACATTCTTATGTCTGATTAGACAGATGACGTGCATGGTGAAAATATAATGTGGCAATAAAATGACTATGACGGGTTGCTGATGTGTTTTAGCAGCCAGCAAAGAGCATCATCAGCTGCTTAAATCCTTCACTCTCGGTGTCACTGATACTGAAGTAAAAATGTGGGCCTTTTAATGTGAAAACAAAGCCTTGTCTCTTTTACACCTGCCATCATCTCCTCTTTACTCATATTACAGAGATGTAGGAGACAAAGCAAAACCTGATCTGCTTAAGATGAGAAACGGGTGATATGCAGCAGTGTCATGAAAACCTGTGTGCAGTTTGAAGGCGAATTTCAGCCAGAGGACTGGTTTGTGGCTTCTTTGATTCAATCCCCTATTTCTGAGACCAAAGCGTATGCGAGTGCATGCATAATGATGTGTTGATACAAGTCTGGCACAGAGACCGTTATTTTCATGCAAGTAGCTGCTTCTTTTAAGAAGAGTTAATTTGAAGTCACTTCAGGTTTCCTTTGCTCCACAAGTAACGATCAAATCTGACAACTCAGTGGGTGATGTTTTGAGAAACTTCTGATGTTGCCTGGTTGAGAAAAAAGACATTTTCTTTAGACCACAGATATATTATTTGTATTTTGGCAGCTTATGAGTACAGATCTGAGGACTAATCTCCTCAGCATCCCTCACAGCTCACCACTGCACAAGTCTGCAGTAATTTTCTCACTGTCTTTTCCCTTTATTCTGATCAGGATGGACAGCTGCTGGTCAAAAATACACCTATAAAGCAACTAAAAGGCATCAGATACTAGTTCTGATTAGGGCTGTATCTGAATATTCTGTTACTTGGAT
The DNA here is from genome assembly GCA_015106735.1 of Paratilapia polleni. Taxonomy (NCBI): domain Eukaryota; kingdom Metazoa; phylum Chordata; class Actinopteri; order Cichliformes; family Cichlidae; genus Paratilapia; species Paratilapia polleni. The sequence continues at coordinate 8,029 of VUQI01004560.1, read as the reverse complement.
TTTCTTTTTTTTTTTTTTAATGTGATGTAGGCATTTCATTTTCAATTTTGGGATTTCAATATTCAGTTTTTTTAAAATGTGAAAATATTTGTACGAGAAAAAAGTAAGGCACTTTCTTGCTTTTACTTTTTTTTTCATGATCATTTCACTTGTAAATAGAGCTGAAATCATAGCATAGCCACTATCTTTAATTTGTGATCTTGTTAGATGACACTGAAGTTATAAAGAAAATCTTTGAATACTGGCTGCTAATTAGCACCGAATTTTTAGTTCTGGCCACATTAAAAAGCATGCTTGTTGATGAGCCAGGGACAAAACAGCAAAATCTACTTTGTAGGTCGTTTCTGTGCTTCATCACATCACTGTACAGCAGGGTGTAGTTGTTTGCATTGCTGATTTGTCTGAATCAAACAAATTTCTACACTAAGGTGACATCTTGAAAATGTTTTGCATGTATTCGTATTAGTAAAATATTAAAAACAGAAAAGCAGCACATCCTCAGAAGCTGAGTCTTGGTAATGTTTGATGTTTGAAAACCAAAAACAACTAATTGTCCAGATGCCACGTGCTGCTTACATGTAATCAAATTTGGATTTGGTTCATAAATATTCACAGATACATTTCAATAACCATTAAAGGTGGAACCAAATACAAATTTTGTTTCAAGGTTTAAAAAGATATTAGTATCATTTACCATTATTAATGTCCTTACTTTTCCCATTTCTCCTAAAACAACCTGTAAATCTCTAAACCTTTCAATGAATCATGTCATTAATTTTTAATGTTTACAGGTTCATTATAGTGAGTATACAGTTTAAAAAGCAGAATAGGATCCTAGTTTGGAAAATTCTTCCACTCAGCTTTAAAGCCTCAAATAACAAAGTCAGGACATTTTCAAGCTTAGTCTAAAATCAGCAAATTTGAGGCTCCATTTTACACCTGAAGTGATGTTTGATTGATAAATTATGCTGCTGCTTTTGTGGTGGAAACAGAATCTGCTGTCATCACAGACTTAAATCACCAAAGGCCTAATGGAAAAAAAATGTAGTTATAATATACAAACACATACAAAAATATTCTCATCTGCAAACAAGCAAATGGAAATGGTTACAAAATATGTTTACATGTTTTATTATAACTTGAACTGCACACCTGTGGGGGTCTGTTAGCTGTGCTAGCTATGTTAGATGGAGTAATTATCTTGTTCTAGAAAGTGGTCTTCCTACAGTTGGAGTTTAAAAAAAAATGTACACATACCCAAGAATGCATTAAAACATGGTTCAGGTATGCTGCAGGCTGAAAGATAGCTTAATTCTGCTGAGGCCACAACAGGAGGCTCATTTGCACAGTGCGAGGCGACTGGAACACAAAGTCAATTCTTTACAAGTAGCGGCTGCACCTTATTTAATTTCTCTCCCAGCGGCATTGGTCATTAGTCGGATCCTTTTCTTTTCTCTTTATCTTAATGAGCCTGATAGGGAAACACAGGAATATTCAAAATAAAATGGATACTGTACGGGTATCTCAGTCACTAGCTGCAGATATCACTGATTGAAAGGAATATTACTAGTTTCTTACATTAGTCTCAGCTTCAATAGTCTTCTCCGGTATATCTAGCCTTTCAACTGGATCTGACAAGACTGACAGGAGGAGACCCTTTGATGCACATTGATTTTGTTCTTCATTTCACAAGCTGCTGGTGCGAGCTGACTGAAAAGCGGACGAGCCCACAGCTCACAGCACCATCACTTAACTATGGTTCAACAAGTCTAAATCTCACTGCATCAACATTGTTGCCTTTGACCAAGCTTTTCCCCTGCTTTGAATACTGAGCCACAGATGGTAAGATATATTTAGCAACAATGATGTGTAACATTCTTAATGAATATTCAAGGTTAATATGGGCAGGATAGCAGAAAGTCTGCAAAGTGTTGTAGCTTCTTTGCAAATCTTTACTATTATAAAAAAGTCTAATTTTAAAAACCTAAACTTTATCCATGCAAGTGATTTCACTACAAATTTCTGTTCCATTTTTATACCCCACACACGTTTCAACATCTCAATCTGCAAAGCTGGCAGTGTGACATAGATGTCTTGAGCACAGTCTGCTAACTCGCAGCACGCAGTCTCACATCAGCCGCTCACCCCTGATGTCGGAAACGAAAAGTACTCTGCATAATTTATGCAGCATACCATCGCCTGAGAGCGAGTAAGCGAACATGCTAAAACAGATCCAATAAATTAGACATGAGGACTTCTCCGAAAACAAACGCAGCGGTAAAATGGAAGTACCCACCAAAGCCCAAATTGGAAAACAAACAAGTGGTGGCTGCTCAATCAAGCCCCCGCTGGAAGGGAGCAGCTCTAAATTAGTCCACATTACAGCTATATTGTTAAGCAATGTTCATCAGCTTAAATGTTCCTCACTCAAGTACACAAGCCGCCCACAGACTTTCTGCCCCTCCTTTTGACCCACTAAACTGGGCTTATACAAATCATTTCAGTGTGCCGACTGCTGCTTATGTATAATGCAGCAGGCACAGTTGCTATTCTTTCTCCCTGCTTAGTGATGCAATTATTGAAGAAGATGTGGTTGTCGGTTGTAAACATATAAGTGGTCATTACTGAATTGTTTCAACTTTGAAATATTCTTTCCATATTACAGGATAGCCACCAAGTGGCAGTGTATGCTTCAGTTTTGATTCGGGAAACCAAACGGTACATATTTTGTCATCGAAAACTGATTATTTTTATAAGTGTTATTACAACACAGTGTCTGCATGAAATAAAAAAAAAAAAAGAAGATAACAGACAGTCAGAGGGAAGACTTAATCCTACTCATGTTCTACTGATAAAAAAAAAAAAAAAAAAGAAGATAACAGACAGTCAGAGGGAAGACTTAATCCTACTCATGTTCTACTGTTAAAAAAAAAAATACACAGAGACTCAACATGTTAGATTTGTGGAGCCATGTCCAAGCTTGTCCTCACAGCAAATCACTTTGAATCATTGTCTTAGCACCTTGAGAGATAATAATGTTGGTACACTACCCCATTGTGCCACACAGGAAAAATAAAACAGCTTCTCTGTCGCATAGCAACACTATTATACCTGTTTACACATTGACGGATGTCATACATGATCAGTCCTCCCTGTAGCAATGGAGCAGACAGACCCAGTGACCCATCAATAATTCAACCTACAATATGCATGGTGCCACAACCTTTCCGTCATCATTACAATGGAAGAGGAACAGAAAGAATGGGTCTAATAGGAAGCAGAGAAGAACAGTATTTAGAGATGGTGTCAGATCCAATTCTCATTAGGACCATAACAGTATCACAGGCCTGGTGGAGGAGGACAACAGGCACCTACTGGCCCACTCAGCTAGACAGAAGAGCTAACAGGTACCTTTCTGTGTGGGCATCGACAGACAATACTCCCAGAGAAACTAAGTAATCTAAAAGATCTTGTTAAAGTGTAAGAAAGAAAACCTGTCTGGGACTGCCTGTCAGCTACATGCAAATGGTGGAGACATCGCAATGCTGTGTGGGAGACGGATTAAAGTTTTCACACATACTTTCTTATATCCTGTCAGAAACTTGCAGGCTGCAACAGAATGTAAAACATTTAAGCCCCGATAGAATAATGCAGAACCTGTAATGTTCATTATACTCCCTCAGTACAAAAGTGCTGTACTAGTATTGCGTGAGAAATAAGTTTCAGGGAGATGCTGGAGAGCAAGCCAAACAACCATGAAAAATAGTTTACTCCACTGAGAACACGGAGGTTATCAGGAAATCTGCACATTGGAATGAGCACAAGAGGAAAGTTGGTAGAATGGCCAAAATTAGGACATTTTATGGTAAATCTGTCCATTGGAGTGTTTTGGCGAAGTCTTAAATGTCTTGGAATGGATATAGTAAATTTTATTAAAAAATTAAGATGTAAGGTGGGAGTAGGGTTAGGTTGGATTTAACTACTCTGAGCACACAAAATGCTAATACAAAATGCCAGGTACAATTTCTTCTCACATTTAATTAACTTACAACATACAATTTGTTTGCACATTTAATTCATGCAAATAAAGTATGTGTATAAGGAGACACTGCAACAGACCAGCCATTCTCCCTGAAGCATGAAGTGCCCTGCACTTGCCACTTAGCTGTTTAGACTGCCTAATTTGGACTTCCTAGATCAATCAAATGCAAAACGCTGAGCTACAACCAAATTTTCATCAAAACGAGCCATCCTCTCAGTTGAAGAAATAAAACTGGTCTCGATTTGAGAGATGACTGCACCACCTGCAAACTGCAGCACTGAAAAAAAATCTTCTGTAACCTCAATCTTAAACATTGTCACCAAAATAAATTCACACATCAATAGTCTCACTCTACGTTAAGTCAAGAAGGCGTATCAAGTCATGACCAGAGGTAAATGTGTCTCAATGCACCAGATAAATGCATGGGAAAACAGTCTGACTGTGCCACAAGATTCTTCTGTCATTTTAGCATCTTTGTGAGGGACCTTGGTGATACCAGTTAAAGGCTAATATCCGCATGCTAATATGCTCACAATGACAATGCAAAGATGGTGATATTTAGTAAGGTTTTTTTTATTTTTATTATTGTAGTAATAAGAGAAAAAATGTTTTGCTGGTGGTGCAAGAGAAAAATTCAGTTACCAGTTTCATTAGGATTCATCGTCTGGACACCACAAATGTTTATACAGAATTTCCTAGCTACAAAAACTCGATAATTTTTGGAGCATTTCAAAAATATTTCTTAATTAAATGAGTGGTGACACAAACATTCACAATCATTTCTTGCATGTAAACAAGATTTACTTGCATTTATATAGCATTTTGCTACTCTTACTGATCACTCAAAGCGCTTAAACAAGAGCATACAGAATAGGAATGTCTTTAAATCCATCTCTTGTTTCAAAGAGTTCACCATATGTCTAAACACTGGACAGTAATACTGCATATACCTGTTGCTGGTTCTCCAAAAGAGATGAGACGATCTGTGAGAAAAACTCAAGAGGAGCAGTAATGAGACTGGGGGAATGCAATGCAATGAGGAATGCAATGCAGTGGGGTTCAGGATAAAGTGTAAAAGATAAAGCAGGCACCGCCTCAGGTGAAAGGAGAGGGAGAGAGAGAGAGAGAGGGAGAGGGTATAACTGATGAGAGAAGGCGAGACGAAATGAGGTAGATCAGATTTGGCTATCTGTGTGGCCTAGTGTGGATCTGTGGTTCAGTTGGCGATATGTGTTAGTTGTTTCTGGAGTGTAAGAGAAAGATGGAAAGAGAGAAGCTGGGCTTCTTTAAAAGCCCCTGATTGCAGTGCCAGGCTTCAAAGGATCGGCTGCCTCATCAAAGACTCGACTCAGTGAAGGATATGGCCACTGTGATGACATGTATGCGGGGGAGCGACTGTGTGTGTGTGTGTGTGTGTGACTGTGTGTGTGTGTGTGTTTGTGTGTGTGTGACTGTGTGTCTTGGTGTGTATGTGTGTGTGTGTGTGTGTGTGTGTGTGTGTGACTGTGTGTCTTGGTACGTGTGTGTGTGTGTGTGTGTGTGTGTTTTTGTGTGTCTTGGTGTGTGTGCGTGTGTGTGTGTGTGACTGTGTGTTTTGGTGTGTGTGTGTGTGTGTCACTTTGTGTCTTGGTGTGTGTGTTTGTGTT
>VUQI01004558.1:0-23722 GCA_015106735.1 Paratilapia polleni | reverse complement strand
TTGGTGTGGTCTTCTGCTGCTGTAGCCCATCTGCTTCAAGGTTCTACATGTTGTGCATTCAGAGATGCTCTTCTGCATACCTTGGTTGTAACAAGTGGTTATTTGAGTTACTGTTACCTTCCTATCAGCTTGAAGCAGTCTGGCCATTCTCCTCTGACCTCTGACATCAACAAATCATTTTCACCCAGAGAACTGCCGCTCACTGAATATTTTCTCTTTTTCAGACCATTCTCTGTAAACCCTGGAGATGGTTGTGTGGGAAAATCCCAGTAGATCAGCAATTTCTGAATTACTCAGACCAGCCCATCTGACACAAACAACCATGCCACATTCAAAGTCACATTCAACCATGCCACAAAGTCACATGTCTTCCCCATTCTGATGCTCAGTTTAAACTTCAGCAGGTCATCACGACCATGTCTATATGCCTAAATGCATTGAATTCTCCCATGTGATTGGCAAATTAGATATTTGTGTTAAAGAGCAGTTGAACAGGTGTACCTGATGTAGTGGCTGATGAGTGTATTCGTAGGAAAATAATTTGTCTTATGTACATAAATGTTCAATACAAAAGAGTGGGTTAATATTTATTCAAAGCAGATTAAGTTTATTACATTGTTTATGTTAATACTGTTTAATCCAGATAGGGGCAAAATATATAATAGGCCTTTGTGAGTGTATAAATCTCTAGTTAATCCTTAAATTTTAGATTTTTTTACAGTTTCGACTTTGTTCCTGCACAGAGGATGTTTTATGAAACCCTAATTATAATGTAAATTGATTAATGTCTCACATTTTTTATCCTCTATTCTGTAACACAAAAAACAATGGGCATAAAAATATACAATTATAATAACCTAATTCACAGTGTCATCAGTCAAGTCAATTTGATCAAAATCGTGTCTCAACTGACTTGACAATCAATACAGAATAAAACATTCTCTCTTGACCTACATTAGACCAACAGTTCTGAAGCTTCACCTGTCAGGTCTCCAACAATAGGACTAGAATCTCACGACTATACAAATACAGTAAGCACAAATACAGGACATTATTCATAAGAGTGAAACAAACATAGAGATGGAAAGGCAGGATAAAAAAACCTCACAAGACAGACACACCAAACTGTATGAAATGATGTTGACTTTGGCATACCTCTAAACCACATTGGGATTTGGTTGAAAAGTGATGTAAAAAGCCATCTTCTCAGCTTTTTGAAAAGACGTCTAGAAGAAGAGGTCCCTTTGAGTCTATTAATTAGATGCAGTGGTTTTCAGAAAGTTCACAGTAATCTTGCCAGCAGGACAACATGGGCTATATTTGAAGTAGTAAAGTACTAAAAATTCATGAGCCATGAAGGACAAGCAAAAGTTACTGCTGAATTAAGACATGCAGAGTGCAACTCCTCTTCCTCACGCTTGCATCTTAAATGGTTAAGGAATTTTTTTTCTTAGTATTTAATGTGAAAATATTTTATTTACACAAGTTAGGCATTTTGTGGATTTGATTTAAAAAAATTTGCAATAACTAAAAATCTTCTGTTTGCACTTGCACATTGGTAATTATTTATGCAAATATTTTTAATGTTTCTTCTCAAACTGTCTTGCACAGCTAAAGATTTTACATCTACAATATTTATGAAATGTTTTGTTTAAGTATAGGTAAATGTGGAAAAAAAAAACCTAAACCTAGAAGTAGGAGTAGGAAGTAGGACTAAAATTCAGATGGTTCTGCAATCTTTTGCTAAGACAGAGTCGTTGGTCATGCGTTAGGCTTCTTATATCTTAAATATCTTATTACTGGCCTGTAAAGATGTCACCACAGTCATTTGTAGTGCTGGCTGCTGCTTCCCAATCTAGCACAGCAAAAAGCTCACTGAGTGCCTCTTAGAAGACCTCCCTGATTCCCTCTGAGGATTTCCCAGCAGCTCTCAATGGTCCTCTCTCTTTAATTCAATTTCAGATATGTTCCTTCCCCCGAGAAGCCCTCTGAACCTCCCTTCAAATTATTTTAAAAGAAGGGAGAGTAAAGGATGTAAGGAATCAAAGTTGCCTGAGGCAACACGGTGTTTCCCTGAGGTTGTCTGCTTTGGGAGGGGTGTGGCAGCTATAAAGATATCAGCAGGAGAGCTTCTATCATCCTTAAGCATCGTCAGATTCAGGTTGGGTGCATTCAAAAATGTAAATATTTTGCTTTGACTTTCAGACGTTTGGGGTCAACGTCCGTCTCTGGTATTCAAATGGATAAACACTTGTTGGGAAGCTTTTTTTGCACGTACAGTTTTCTAACAACTTCAATAACATTATCTTGATGTCACCTATTTCTAATCTACTATGCTCTGTGTGGGTACCAGCAAACACCTACACAAATATGGTGAAACAGAAAGCTGAGGAGAGGAGAGGAACTAAATCAAAGGCACAGATCAGTGTTGCTGTTCCAGACAAGCATATTAATTTTTAAGTGTGCAGTGGTGTGAGCATGGGTGCTGTGTGTCTGTGTGCATGTGCAAATGATGGTTTTATGTGTGGGAGATATCAACATGAAACTATAGCAGAGCAAATTATATTTAATATTAATTTAATGATAATCTATTACATTAATGGGAAAAGTAGCCATACATAGTCTTGTTTGAGAAGCTATGAGCGATCACTCTGAATATTTTGGGTCCTCAAAATCATTGGCACAGCTCAGTTGGTGCTGGAACATTCACTCTCAGTGTGTCTCGGTCTTTCACTCTTTCTCTTCTGTCTTTTTCTTAGTTCAGAGCAGATGGTTATTAGATCTGAGCCCACTTGTACCCCTCTCTCAAACCTATTTCCCCCTCCTTCACTGTTTGTGCTAAGTGGAGACCTTGCACCCTCCGACCAGTTCATCCGCTTCACTGCGGTCCCTCCAGACTCCTTTTAAAGGTGCTTTCATTTAATCATTTCTTTAAAAAAGCTTTTTTTTCTAGGGCAGTACGAGGTCACAGATCACATCAGAGCTGCTTTCCAACTCAGTGACCATTTAATCAACCCGAGGTCCATTTCGAAGCCACTCTTTTCAGACCACCTTTTCTTCCTGGGGCTCAGGGGTGAAGTCTGTGGCCCCAGCCCTCCGAATCCCATTCCTACCAAAGCTTTAGAGGGGACTGGGTGACTTACACCAATTCTCAAGGATTTAGAGCTTGACTGAGTGTCCCATATAGCTACATAGACTCACCTGAAATACTTCTGCTTACCCCTGGCCCGTGCAGATACAGTCCTACACACAAACAAAATGTTCTGTGTGACTTCAGTGTTTTTGAAGTATTCAGGTTAGAAGTTGATTGATGTACAGTCCTGTGCAAAAGGTTTGGGCAGTAAAATTTAAGTGTGGATGTTTTCAAGAATTCTGGCATTTATAGTTTCAGCATATGGTATACTATAATGTATATAATGTTAAAATGGCAGATACTTTTATTCATTGTGGCCAGTTTAAAATAATGAGGTTAATCTAAGTAATCACTCTGAGCCAAAATGTCTGGCTTCACACTGCTCTGAATGCTATGTTTCCAACAGTTCTTCTCTTGAGTCATCAACCAAACCATGTAAATATTTCTTAATTATATGATCATCTTAGTCACACTCACAGCTCTGGCTCTGAACACAGTACTCTGCCAGTTTTGGTTTACCAAAAATAATTTTTTGGTCATAAAGGAACGTTGCCTTTGTTTGACTTTCCTAAAGAAGAAAGCACTGAAAGCAGTGGATACAGTTTCTTTTTCCAGCCAGCATTTGTTCACGCTGCTTCAGTTGCCTACTTTGTCAAAAGAACCAATATGATGCCAGATTTTCAGATAGGCTAATGCTAAAAAAGAGGCTTTTCCAAAATCTGCATATATTGGTGTTAAAGGGGTGGTGAATGGCAATAATATACGGTCATTTGGTGCCAGCCGAAAACCTTACAAAGTGGCACAGATTCAACAAGGTTTTGGAAAAAATCCACTGAGATTTTGGTCCATATTGACATGATAGCATCACACACTTGCTGCACATCCATGATGTGAATCTCCCGTTCCACTATTTCTCAAAGATGCTCTATTGGATTAAGATCTGGTAACTATGGAGGCTATTTGAGCACACTGAACTGGTTTCATGTTCAAGAAACCAGTTTGAGATGATTTGAGCTTTGTGACATGGCGCATTATCATCACCATTACACCAAGGGAGGATGGATCCATGCTTTCACGTTCTTTACACCAAATTCTGCCCTACCATCTGAATGTCACAGCAGAAATTGAGACTCATCAGACCAGGCAACATTTTTCCAATCTTCTGAGCCCATGTGAATTGTAGTCTCAGTTTTTTGTTCTTAGCTGACAGGAGGGGTCCCCAGTGTGGTCTTCTGCTGCTGTGGTCCATCTGCTTCAAGGTTCAATATGTTGCACATTCACAGATGCTCTTTTGCATGCCTTGCTTGTAACGAGTGGTTATTTGAGTTACTGTTGCCTTCCTATCAGCTTGAAGCAGTCGGTCCATTCTCTTTTGACGTCAACAAGACATTTTTCTCTTTTTTAGACCTAGCTAAGCTACTTTTAGCTGCTCCCTTGTCATAAGGGGTCTCCACAGCGGGTAGCTCCGCATGTTTGTTTTGGCAGAGTTTTATAAAGGCGATTTGTGTCTCTGGCTGGAATTAAACCAGCAACCTTTCACTTGTCAAGCAAATGTGTAAACCACTACACTATGGAGCCACTTCACTTTTTTGGACCATTCTCTGTAAACCCTCGAGACGGACGTGCGGAAAAAATACAAAGATCAGCCCGTCTGCCGCCAACAACCATGCTATGTTCAAAGTCACTTAAATCACCTTTCTTCCCCATTCTGATGCTCGGTTTGAACTTCAGCAGGTCATCTTGACCATGTCTACATGTAATGCAATTACTTGCTGCCATGTGATTGGCTGATTAGATATTTGCATTAAAGAGCAGTTGAACAGGTGTACCTAACAAAGTGGCCAGTAAGTGTGCATAGACCCTGTTTTAAATACTTTGCTATTGACAAACTGAATCCATCTATAAATCCAATAATAAGCAGGTAATGAGTATAATATGTACCAAACAGAGACATCCTGCTCTAATCTTTGTTGTTGCAGATGCTCATGCTGTTCACTCTCATATTCAGTATTCAGTTTGTTCTCAAAACTTCATGAATGGGTTTAAGAAGATGGCATCTCTACTTAAGACTTAGAATAAAAAAGGTTTCTTTCAGACAGCTGATGAACTATGGGGCTCCATCAATGACCAGTATAAGATAAATATGTGAATCATGGTTTGCTCTTGTAGAGTCCAAGAATAAAACTATGGAGTGGGAAATGAGGTCCCCTTTAAAACTGGTTCTGTGAGCTATTTTAAGGATCCTTGTGTAGTCTATTTCACTTTTATGACTTACTTGGACACTTGTCATTGTCATTGTCATCAAAATTTGTTTCACCTGTGCTTCTTCTGCTGTGAGACTGTCTGCAGTAAAAAAGGTCTGTTGCTATTGGTCCATGTGGTTTTATGAGCTCACATAATTCACAAGATTGCTCTGCCCAAATCAAACTGAGCAGAGGTATAATGAGCCAGTATGAATGAAAAATGCACAGCTGGCCTTTAAATATCAAATAATTGAAAGTATCTCAAACTTTGTTGTTGTTCTTGTACTCATCGACTGGAGTATCAAGAAAGCATCAAGCTAGATTGAGTGTGCTGTTTTAGTTTTTTCTTCTGTGTATTGTGTGCATGTGTTATTTTTATATATACAGTTTGGTGGCAAATCCTAACAGCTTTATTCTGAGGTTACAAATTATTAATTGGACCCACAGAGTGAGTCCTAAGATGAGTTGTCACATCAGGATTTTAGTCCCGGGAAATGGCACCAGACAGACAAGTTGACCTAGTGGAAGTCACACCATCCATAATTTAGATGATGACTTGACAGTTCTGGATTTGTGACTGAGTGGCCTATTTCTTGTACTGGATTATTCAGAACAAAATTTTGATGCAAAATGTAGAAGAAATCGCAGATTGCCCGAACAGCTGACATAATTTTTGTGAATTAGAAATCAGAAACAAAACCAAAGACGACTGAGGGAAAACCTTTTTTTTATTAAACTCTGTCGGTTATAAGACGTTTAGAATGGCTTTTAATCTAGTACAATGGGCCTTTTTCCAAAGAATACATTTTGACCATAAGTTATAATATAATAGTGAAATTTAATGAAAAAGGACTAAATGGATTTGATATAATTGTTTGTGAATAATATATGCATGTTCTGCCTCCCAGAGACTGGAATCATGTTAGTTTGTCAAATAGCTAATTTGTGATTTCAGAAGATTCATTCCTATTTAATTGTGTGTTTAAACACAACGAAATTGTTTTTTTTTAAAATAGTATCATCATTCTTATTATGCCATGGAACAAGTGTATTCATAAATGTACATTAAATTCAATTAACTTTGTTTGCTTCCTTAGTTTCATAATCCTCAGCAAGACATATTTCTGTGCTACTCTCGCTGAATGTTTCAAATGGCAGTTCTTTTGCCACAGTGACACTCCTTCACATCAGTACAGCATTAGATTGGCTTAGATTTGGCTGTTCAAAGACAAGCAGTTTGTGTTTATTGTGTTTATAGTTTTTCCTCAGCTCTTATTGTAGGAATGTCTCCCAACCAGTGTTTTCTTGCACAACACCAATAGGCCTACAGTAAAGTGTATATGTAAGTCATCGTTACAAGAGAGCATGGAGTTTCTGCTTCTTTCTTGTAAAGTTTCCACATAGTTTAAAATAACAGATATCGCTAATATTTCATTTCAAAACGATACTAGTAAGTGATAAGATTTCAGTTTCCTTGAGTCTTTTAGTATTGATCTGTGTTCATGTTTGTACATTGTATGGACAAAACCTCTTAATCTTTGAATTCAGATGTTTTCAGTCCGACAGGTATATAAAATGATAGGATGCTACTGTTGCAACAAGTCAATTTGTGAAATTTCTTCCCTCCTAGATATTCCATAATCACTGTAAGTGGTATTATCGCAATGTGGAAACATTTAAGAGCCACAGCTATAGAGTAACAGACTACATAAAGTTACAGCGTGGGGTCACTGATTGCTGAGGCGCATGGTGTTTAAAAGTTGCCAACACTCTGCTGACTCAATAACTGTAGAGTTCCAAACCTCCTCTGGCACAAGCAGAAAAACTGTGCTCCGGGAGCTTTGTGGCATTTGTTTCCATGGCTGAGGAGCTCCTGTAGGTGTAATGTGTTGGTGGCTCAGTACAAACCCAATTTCAAAAAAAGTTGGGACGCTGATAAAAACTGAATGCAAAGATTTTCAAATCTTATAAATCTATATTTTATTCACAATAGAACATAGAAAACAGAGAAAATATTTAAACTGAGAAAATGTACCATTTTAAGAAAAATATTAGCTCGTTTTGAATTTGATGGCAACACATCTCTAATATAGGATTCTAGCTGCTCAGCAGTCCTGGGTCTTCTTTGTTGTGTTTTTTGTTTCATGATACACCAAATGTTTTCAGTTGGTGAAAGGTCTGGACTGCAGGCAGGCCAGTTCAGCACCTGGACCTTTCTACTACAAAGTCATGCTGTTGTAATAGATGCAGTATGTGGCTCAGAATTGTCTTGCTGTAATATGCAAGGCCTTCCCTGAAAAAGTCATCTAGGTGGGAGCATATGTTGCTCTAAAACCTGTATATACCTTTCAGCATTGATGGTGCCTTTCCAGATGTGCAAGCTGCCAATTCCATAAGCACTAATGCACCCCCAGACCACCAGAGATTCAGGCTTTTTAAATGAGCACTGATAACAAGCTGGATGGTCTCTCTCTTCTTTGGTCTCAAGGATGCAGCATCCATGTTTTCCTAAGAGAATTTAAATTTTCAATTCGTCTGATCACAGAACAGTTTTCCACTTTGCCTCAGTCCATTTTAAATGAGCTTTGGCCCAGAGATTTCTTGTGCACATAGATTTCTCCAGATTCTCTGAATCTTATTATGATATTATGAGCTGCAGATGATGAGATATTCAAAGTCTTCCCAGTTTTATGTTGAGGAACAATTTGTAGATGCAGTTTTTTGCAGATTGGTGAACCTCTGCCCATCTTTACTTCTGAGAAACTCTGGTTCTCTAAGATGCTCTTTTTATATCCAGTCTTGTTACTGACATGTTACCAATTAACCTAATTAGTTGCAAAATGTTCGTCCAGCTTTTTCTTTTTGGTACCACTTACTTTTCCAGCCTTTTGTTGCCCCCATCCCAACTTTTTTGAGGCATGTTGCTGCCATCAAATTCAAAATGATCTAATATTTTTCTTAAAATGGTCAATTTTCTCAGTTCAACCATTTCATATGTTTTCCAAGCTCTATTGTGAATAAAATACGGGTTTATGAGATTTGCAAATCATTGCATTCTGTTTTTATTTACATTTTACACAGCATCCCAACCTCTTTGGAATTGTGTGTATACTTTTGTCCATATAATGTATAAGTAATATTTTATAATTTTACTAACATTTGCCAAAATTTTACTATATGCATGTCTTTGAAGGGGAGTCATAAAGCCTTTCTGTGATAATTTCTTGGATTTACATTACAAATTTTCAGTGGTTATTATCTCATATAGTCACAGAACACATATGCATGCTCGTTGTCAGTAGAAGTAGTTTATAAATTACTTGTTTTCTTTGAGATTGTTTTTTTTCCGTCAAGACCACAAACCTCCAAATTCTCATCATTTGACAGATGAACTGTCATACGTGCTACTTCCTATTATCTTCTTAAATTCTGTTATGTTGTGTGAACTGAATTCAGCTAAATTGAACCAAAGCTGCTGTAAGGTACATGGACATTAACTGTTTGGCTTTGTTGCTGAGTTTGGTTTGTTTGCTTGGTTTTCTAAGGACATTTCTACAATTACCTTATTTATCAAACCAAACTGATGGGACTGACTCAGAAACAGAATTATTTGACTTGCTTTCAGATAGTCAGTTTGAAACCTCAGACAAACATTGTTAAAAGGTTCTTCATCCCTTAAGTCTTCCTTTTAACAATTGATTTGGGCCAGCCTTTTCTTAACTACTGTTCAAACAGGGAGCCTGCTTCCCTATTCTATTTTGTCTGTCTCACAGTCTTATTTAATAAATGCATGGTCAGTACTATAATCCTGAAGATAGTTGATTACCAGAATGAAGATTTGCCTGTTAACTTTTATAGTGCCGGTTGCTTTTTAAGTATACCGTATGCTTTATTATTTTAATCTGTGTTAGTCTATCTGCCATGTGTGCTAGTGGATCTTCATTGATCTGTTTTGCTGCCAATCGATGATGGGTGTGGTATTTTCCATGCCTATCAGACTGTAATCAGTCAACTGAAGGAAAACTATCACTTTTTGTTACGCGTGATGTTCCAAAGGTTACTCCATGCATTAATTCCATCATCCATTCAATAAATATTGGACACATTTTTTTGTCTTTCTCTTTCTTTTTTTCACCCCTCCATGTCCTGGAGTGATGATGCATTTCCTTGTAGAAATAGCTACAGCACTGTTCCCCTGAACCATTAGGAGGCTCAAGTCATTGTTCATCCTCCGACTCTGTGCCATCATTCTGTAACTTCTTTTCTTTTTGCTCGTCCGAGGTGTCGTGAAGTAGCAGATGTAGCAGTGTTGTCCATTTTGATGCTTTTTCATCATTTGCAGTCAAAGAAACATAGGAGTTATTTCCAGACAGACAGAAAGCACAGCAGCTGAAATAAAGTGCTATGTTGTATTTTAACAGCCTCTCTTGGAGGGAGATATGTAAGTATGTGTATTTGTGTGTGTATATGTGTGTGTTCACCCATGTTGATGAGGCTGAGGTAGAGACGATTGCTTTTTTTACAGCCTCTCAATCAAAAATAGCTGAACCAAAGGTGCACACAGGAAAAGACATCTCTATAACTAGACTTACAGTCGTTGAGACTGCCATGCCACCAGTGGCCAGGGAGCCAGAAAAATATCCCACCTGCATTACATCTTCTACAAAAAGTGTTTTAGCATTCCTAGATACACCCTAATTTCCTACAGTCTGATTTATAGATTTAAACTGGTAATAATCTGGTGAGATCTACGCTCCTTTATTTGTACCAAATTGTGATAAGATGTCAAAATGAGCTTAAAGTGATAAAAGAAACAATGGCACAAGGTGTGAATAATCCACCAACATCAGCATCGGCATTTTCAGACATACAGTGCTTAACAAATTTATTAGAACACCACGCAATGTAAGGTTTATGTCACAGCTGCCCAAAATCATTTTTATGTTTCTGTAATGGTTAATCGACAAGTATGCTCAAGCTCTTGAATCGAAATATTTTTAATGCTAAAATATAATTATTGTTGTTATCCATGAATGTTTGAATTTACAGTTTTACAAAAAAGCAGGAAAAATACTAAAGCACATTATTATTTTTTGATTAAGATGCCAAATTAAGGTTATTTACTTTCATTCCTGAACAGAAAAATTTGTTTTAGTGATTGAATGTTATGCTTGATTAATTTCTGTCTTCTCAGAGAAGTCCAGTGTGTCGGCTCAAATTTGGGTTTAAAAAGTTGAATTCAGTTTGAAATTCCTCACTCCTTTTCAAAATGGTCAAACGTCGAGAACTCACTGAAAAGGAAAGAGTCCACATTAAAGCACTTTGTGATGCTGGATGGTCTTTCTTGTTTTTTTTATGACGTGGTCTAATAAATTTGTTAAGCACTGTACATCGATAGACCTACAGTTGTTTTTTTCCGTTGTCCACATCAGACCCAACAAAGAGTTAGATCTTTGCAGCATGCCGCTGTCAAGTTCTCATAGCTGTAGTTTCCTCTCTTGCCAGAGGTCTGGTTTGGCCTCATACTGACTCACATTACAGCATGCCCTTTTGAAACTTTTTAACGAGATTGGCCTGCTGGTGATTCAAATTTTAAATGTATACTTATACTGTATTTTCCTGTTGGTGCTGTCGGTGGTGCTAATGATCCCAAGCAGTTTATAAGGTGGAAAACTAGTCTTACTATTACAGTTTCATCTTTTGGACTGTGGCCTGCTAATCATGAATAATTAGTTTGTGAGTGACTTACTCTTGTTAGGCCTCAATCACATAGCCTGAGAGACCAGTTAGCAACTATCTGGCAACCACTGGTTGCAAGGGAAAAATGTGTATTCCCCAACCAATTGCAACTGGTTGGTGGAGGTTACTGGCAGTAGCTTTGAAATCTATTGCTAAAGCCCCAGTCATGCAGGCCTAGAGACCGGTCAGTGATGCTCTGGCAGCCACAGGTCGCTGGGGAAAAGTGTGTATTCTGCGACTGTTTTCTGGAGGTTGCTGGCAGTCGCTAGTGTGAAATTGGTCGCAAAGAGATATACTGTGCTGGAATGAAAACCTCCTTGAGATTGCTGTGTTCGCCCGTAGTTTGCATGGCAGACACCAACTTGGCTGCAACACTAGCAAACTACTCGCCAAGCAGTAGTGAAACTGTGAGAAGTCCAACACAAACCGGAAACTGAGACCGCTTGTCTTCACAGTAAAAGTTGCGCCTTTTGAAATGTGTTGGCTACAGTAGTGAGGCATAACTTTTACTTTGAAGGCAAACGTTCTTTGTTTCGGATCGGTGTCGCATTTTTTCAAGTTTCACTAAAGCTCGGAGAGTAAAATGGCGAGTCTTTGCAAACAAGTCAGCGCCTTTCATGCAAACTATGGGCGACTGCGGCAATCTACTTGCAACTAAAGCAGTCACAAGTCACACAGCACTGCTGCTGCAGACAAGTAGACTCACAGCCCCTCCCCTCACTAGCAGCTGAACACATGAATATTAGTAAAAAACAGACCTGGTGAAACATCTTACACATCATTAAAGCTCCTGTTTCAACAATATCGAAGTATTAAACCGTTATCACAAACGCTAATGTGGCTGGTGTACACATTTACATTAGCTAAGTATTAGCAATTATGTAATAGCCACATTAGCTGCCTGTTAAGTTATCATTAAAGTAGTGGCTAATAATAAAATGATAAATTTAATGTGGGAGCAGGACAGCAAATGTTATCAGTCTTGCTTGCCTGTAATGTTATTAGACTGTTAATTTAACTAGATAACAGAATTATTTGTCTAAAAAGTGTGTCCCTTAAAGTCACAGAGGGACAACTAGACAGAAACAGTAGCAGCCTAACTTACCAATTTTGTTTGATCAGCAATGAAAATATGGTGCCAGATTACCAGAAGCACAGAAAATAAATGGGGCAGTAGCTGAATACATTTGCAGTATTGCTGTATTCGTCCGGTATTGTTCAAATCTTTATTTAATTTTTGTTTTTTAATTTTTTTTTTAATTTTTAATAATAAAAAAAAAGTCTCTGTCTGAGTTTTTTTTCCTGGGTATGGGTATCGAGTTTGAAATTCTATCGTGACAACCCTAGATCTAATACTGGCATCTTGTACATTGTACTCGTGGTTTTTGTATAATAATGAGAGGAAAAAGACAAAGAGTTTATTGTGTGTAGAAAGTGATTGATATTCTACTGGGGCAGCTGCTATTCACAACATTTTTACTGAATTCAGTTTCTCAGCAGTCTGTGCTTATCAGCAGGGCTGTAGGGTTAGCGGCCTCACAGACCCACCTCCACATTCTCAACACTGACCTGTGACATCACTTCCTGCTGATGTAGCGTGACTGTCAGAGAAGGTGTCCTTCAACCTCCATCCTCTCCCAGTCATGTAGCTGCTGTGAAAACAGATGCAAACACACACACAAACACAGACACGCACACACTCATTCACAGCCTTTGACCTCTGTTTTGTTCTCTGTTTTCAGCAAGCCTTCAAATTAGTCTGAATGTGTTATATCAGAGCGCGTCAGAGTGAAGGCCTTTGGCAGCAGTGCAGAGAGAAGGGACTGAGAATGTGGGCTGCCAGTAGTACTGGACTCTCATTAACCTCCCTACCTCCTGTCTCTTCACCAAGTCTCCTTCATCAGCTCATCCAGGCCTGAAGTGACACATAGGCCTCTGGAGTGTCAGTAGCGACAAAGATACCGCCACTTCAGTGTTTTAATTGGAACTTCTGCTGTTGATGTGTGAACAGCTGTAGGACAGCGAAGGGCAGATCTATCATCCCTGCCCTCCGCAGACCGCCTGAGGTCAAAAGGCAGCAGTTACCGTGGCAGGAAAACCCCCAAAGCTCCTGTTTATTTATGATTTTATTGCTACACTCCTCCCTGTGAACTGTCCCGTTCTCTCATCTGCATATTCACGTCGTTGTTAAATGACTAAGGAAAAGCACGGGTGAATCTGGAGGAGTATGGGGTTGTGGTGGCTGAGTAAAATGACCAGTAAGGATGTATTTATAGACCCAGTGTGGGGCTCACACACTCATACTAGTTGACACACACACGCAGTCAAGCACTCACACTTCTGTGAATCCTCTACTCTCCCTGCAGACACAAATCCATTATTCATTTCAAAATGACTCATTTTTCGCCCTGTGGCTCCTGGCAGTAGTGTGGCGCCTGACCAAGGGGGGTGCTTTTCTAATTAATGCAGATTGTGGAAGAAAACAAAAAAAACATATTTACTCTGATGCCTGATATTACAGCAGTGCAGGCGTGAAACAGTGCTGGTGGCAAAATCTAGTTTTTGACCTATTATAACCTTGCACACTCAGGACTATAGCTTGTTTTCAGGGGACAGATCAGCTAAGCTATCCTTGCTCTATTCTAGCGTAGCCCTTCTATTTGTTTCATGGAGTTTTTCATGTTCTACTGAGTTTTATAATAGAAGTAAATCCAAATACACACGTATATAGTACATAATGTTCTTAAGACATGATGCTATGTGCTTTTTCTGTATCTGATGCCAGTACGGCTTTGTCATTCAGCATGAGTAAAGATCTGAAAGGTAAAAAGCTAAGAAAGCTGATACACACAAAAGCTAAGCATCATACTCTATGCACAGGGAACAGGAACTCTCTTCAGGCTGTCCCCCCGAGATGTGATCCAATTTTAATGAGCCCACCAAATGTCAATAAAAGCAACGCGTATGTGTTTACTTCTTATACTATCAGCTATGTAGTGCGCTGACAGATAGGACCAGAGATCATCATGGAGTATAGATCCCATAGAGGCATGCACACTCATACGCATACAAACAGATACACTCACAGGTATCACTACTATAAACAATCCAAGACTGAGGTGGGGCCACTTCTTTTAATTCAAATATTTGATAAGGTGAGACACAGTACTGCTTTGCATGCTATTAGATAGCAATCTAAATAACATTTACATGTCATTTACGTTTATTACCTTTTTTTTGAAGAGTGGTGTCAGCACTGTGTGCATATTAAAGCTCATATTTATTCCACTAGCCAGCATGGTTCCTTTGCAGAATTTGCAAATGAATGCAAATATGGGTTTCCTCCCTAGACAGCTTTTGAAAGGTAGTGGATACAGGAAATGGTTTTCAATTTTGTAGACACAGTGATAATTTGGGGGAATGATGTCTTAGTTGATTTCAGTTTTTGGTCAAATAAATATCTGACCTTAGCTTGGTGTCATGGGATTTGAGGAAGATTTTCTGATATGCTATTGTAGAGATTGCAGTACACATTATTTGCAGCAGGTTGGTTTTGTTGGAGAAAGTATTGTTCATAATCCAACCTGTAGCCTTTTAAGCAGGTGACAGAGCTGTTACATTTATTGTCTCTATTGATGACTTTCTTCTTGTCTTGCTGTCTGCTCATTGCAGCAAAGAGTTTTTCAATACAACTTTAGTTAGGGCCCCAGCCTTGAAAATACAGTCAATTAGTGCTAGCAAGAATAATAATGAAACCATTTAATTGCATTAACATAATGCCTTTGAACGATCATTACCAAAAATGGTTGCGATAATAAAGCAATTGCTATTTTGAGACAGCAATTAGCCTGGCACCTTACTCCGATGCTATAATTACTAACAGCAAGAGGAATGTGGATGGATGTATGTGTTGCAAGTTTGTGAAGGAGCTGGAAGCAATGGAGAAGATGAAGATGAAGATGGGAAAGATAGGCTGTCAAAGACAGAGCGTATCATCCTGAACATGCTATTCCCCTCTGACACATCCACAAAAACCCTCAAGAGGAGCAATTGCTTGCCTCTGTCCACACACAAATTTCAATGTTGTTTAGCGCACATCTCTCCATTATGAAAAAATTTTTTGGTAACGGACGAGATGTTGAAATGGAGGGTGTGAGATGGAAGGAGTGAGGCAGGCATGGATGGAGGAAGGGAGGGAAGAATGAGAAAGAGAGATTGGTTTTCATGCCTGGTAGTCAGCGAGCCTGTAAATCTCCCAGGAGCGTAGTGGAAGACAGCAGAAGGTTGATAGTCATCCATCACTCCTGACAACCCCACTGCTCTGGAAGGGCCTGACAGCACAGCCCTGCCTGAGAGAGAGGGGGAGAGAGGGGGGGAAAACACAAGAAGAAAGATAAATAGAATGAGATGCTGCTTGCAGAATGAGCAAATTAACTCTTCCATGTTTAAAGCAGAAGGCGAAGTGGAAAAAGAAGGTGAGAAGATAAATGTCTTGAGGGAACGGAAAGAGAAAAGGGGAGAAGTGCAGCAGTTGGCTTTTACAGCTCTTCTGTTCATCCCTCACAGAGTGCCTATGGCAGCGGCAGTGATGCTGCTGAGGGAGTGGAGGTGGACAGCCTGGAACTAGCTCTGTCCTCATCTCAGCAATAGAGCAAGAACGTGTGGCCCTGTCTGGAAAAAAAAGAAAAAAGAAGAAGAAGTAGTAACTTATTTTCTTCAAATCCCCTTTTTTCAATATTATAGTATGAAATTAGTGAGAGTTCAAACCTTTCACTTTCTATTTGTGCTTACTAAGTGAGGATTTACCCATGGCAATGGATCATGTGTTAATGTCAGCTTTGGCTCTGTTTCATGATCTTGTATTAAAAACATTACATCAATATTTATGAGCAATTTCTTTCAAATAAGGTGTTCTCAAAGAGCTACAGTTGTATCATTCTTACAGAGAAATGTAGTTAAATGATAAACGTATTCACCAAAACCCCAGAAGTTCAATGAATTTGCAAAAGGATGATGACATTGGATTTCATTTTATTTCATTCCTAAATTTGTTCTTACAGTACAGTGCAAAACAAATTTATTAGACCACATGTCATAAAAATGAGAAAGACCATCCAGCATCACAAAGTGCTTTAATGTGGACTCTTTCCTTTTCAGTGAGTTCTCAACGTTTGACCATTTTGAACAGGAGTGAGGAATTTCAAACTGAATTCATGTTTTTATACCCAAATTTGAGCCGGCACACTGGACTTCTCTGAGAAGTCAGAAATTAATCAAGCATAACATTCAACCACTAAAACTATTTTTTCTGTTCAGGAATGCAAGTAAATAACCTTAATTTAGCATCTTAATCAAAAAATAATAATGTGATTTACTATTTTTTCTGCTTTTTTGTAAAACAGTAATTTTTTTTTTGTAAAACTATTTCATAGTCATGAGTAGACGCGACTTTTGTACTGTTTTAATTTATACAATTCATTAAACATTTAAATGAAACCCCAGTTTCTCCAAGTTGACTGATTCATCTGGCATCACTACATGAAACAACAGTTTATCCATCCATCCATTCACCTTCTTATCCACTTCTCCAATTCAGGGTCACAACACAGGGAAGCCTATCCCAGCTGTCACAGTGTGTAAGGCAGGGTATACCCTGGTGGAGCCTGACTGATATAGGATTTTTAAGACCAATACTGATATTTGGTGATTTAAAAATCTGATATTCCAAAATATCAGCTTTTTTTTCCTTTCTGACACAAAACGTAAACAGATTTCCCTAATGTTTGTTATGTGTAGTTATTTATTTACTCGTTTATGCTCTGCCTGACTGCTCAGATCAGCTGGTTGTTGTGTTTGTGGCTTTCCAAACACGTGTGTTGCGAACAGGGAAGCTGCAGAGCGCCCTCTGCTGGACGGACTATGCCACGTCAACACTCATAATGTGGTTGAAGGGTGTTTCTTCTTCTTTACTTTTTTAATTTTCATTTTTCAGCCAACATTGATAGGTTGGCAAATAGCTAACATCAGCCGATAATATCAGCCCACTGATAAATCAGTCGGGCTCTATACCCTTGATAGTTTGCCAGTCTATCACAGGGCACAGCGGTTTCTCAATTTAAAAAAAAGGAAAAGGTCCATTAAGTGCTGCATACTTACCAACCATTAGCCAGTCACTGCCATGGCTGGTATTACACGTACTGTATAGTTTAAACATCTAATGCCTGTTCATTTGGGGCTCTTCTCAGGCATGATTACTGAATGACAAATGGAAGGACCTGATGAACTATTTTTATTTCACTCTGCTCCACTATAAAAACCAGTATGTTGTACTTTTTGGATACGCATTGGTGTTCACTTAAAATGGTGTTTAGTTCAGACAGATATTTAGTGTCTTGTGATTGGTTAGGGAAAATCAAATCCCCTCCCACAGTGGAAATCGGGGACGTAATGTCAGAGAGAACATAGAAGAAACAGAGTTTAACGAGTTGACAGTTCTCTGATATCAGGCTAAGAATTTAATCTTTAGAAGACACATGTAGGGCTGTGTTAAATGGACATATAGGATGCTTTTATACTTCATGTGTTCATGACTGTGAAGGTAGCCACTGGCAGGATGGTGATAATAGCGGAACTGCATGTTCAGAGACCATGGAGTCTTATTATGAGAGAGAGGCCAAGCAGCCTGTCAATTAAACAGACATAAAGTCTCCACATATCTGACAATCTGTGGCTAGCTGACCATGACGCATTCTACACAGATTGACTTTGAAATGAACACACACACAAACACACCCTTATTATAAAAGCACAATGTGGATGTGTGATCTTTTTTATAGCGCCTATAGTTTTCTTGAGCATGTGCACTGTGTGGTCTGGTAATTAAATAAGAGTAATCAAAGACTTCCTGAGATGTGAACCAGTGTTTATCTCTTTCACAGTCAGTCCATTGTTTGTGTGGGCTGTAAAATATCCATTCATAATGCAAAAAGCTAATGTTTTTCAATTCTAGTGTTTGTAATGTATGTGTACGTATCATATGTGGCTGTGTGTGCATGTCTGTGTGCGCGACCTCCATCAGTGTCTGGAGGGTATTGGCTGTTGCTGTCACTCAGTACGATAGAAGCCCTAATTAAAGAAGTTCCAGTTGTACATCGCTTTACAATGGAAGGGGGAGATTGCCTTTCAACTCTTTGCCCAATGCAGAAACTTCCTCCTCCTCTGGTTGAATAAAAGAGTCTGATACAAAAAGCCATGAATGCCTAAACCAAACAAAAGCTCTTTAAAAGACTGTCACCATGCTATCTGATATCTCCTGGAACAGCACTGCTTTGAATAAATCTTTTTCAGTGAAGGAGGGAGAAGGAAATTAAAAGCTGACATTTAAAAGGCTGCTGCTGGGACTCGTGGCCCCCAGGATCAATAGCTAGGTATCTCACAACTTCCCCCGCATATTAGCTCACTTTTCCACAGGGCATCTCAGACTGAGTACAAACAAGCCAAAACTACTTTAGGAATATTACTGTGTTGTTTTGCTGGTTTGTGTGAAAGTTGGCTGAGAAGCAGAAGGTGGAAAGGTACAGCCTCTTTCTCTGTGTCTTTGTGTTTGTGTACCTGTAATGTGTTTAAAGGGTCCCATCCTCCTCCTCCTTGTGTCAGCACCTTGAGTTGACATTGGTCATTGGGGACCTAAACTGTCAGCAACAACATTACACTGTAGGAAAAAAGAAAAGGTGGCAAGGAAGAAAGATCAGGAATAGTAAAGTGTGTGTGCGTGTGTGTGTGTGTGACTGGTACCTGTGTAAGTGACATTGCTGACATTTAGTTGTACTGGGTGACATTGTCTTCATGCGACTTTGTGAAACAATGTGTCAAGTTATGTATAGCAGACTTACTGAAGGTCATGCACGTGCTCCCAAAGGAGTCATGTCTGTCCGTCTTCTCCCTAACATGTAAATGCATGCACACACACACACAAACACATCCCATCCTACATACACGAGACTTTGACCTCCATCTTCTCCCACAGGCGCTCAAACTGTCCCTTAGTGTTCCCCTGTCATACTGTTATCCCCACCTATTGCCTGCTTTCCAACCTTCCTCACTGTCACCAGGCTTTACAGGAGCTTAGCCACAGTTGAGCTGCCCTGCTTGAGCAGGCCTTCAACACAATGCCACCCTGGGGAATCACCCCAAACACAATGAAAAGGCCTCCTGCTTGTCTGTAAGTGCTAGAATAAGAAAGTAGCAGCATTTTATATAAATTTGATTAGGCTGTTCTGAAAATTTGAACCTGTGTCTCATATGCATTAAGCTGAACGCTGACCTGCATTATCTTGCTAGTTTGTGGACCATGTTCGCCTGAAAGGAAAACTACAATTTATAAAAAATGTTGGGGTTTATTTTAATAGCTGTAAACCTGGATTCTCTTGGTAGTGGTAACAGTGTGCTCACTGAAATATAAACATATCAGATTGTGTTGAAACCGTACGCAATTAAATATGTGGAACTGGGCCCAACAAATATGGACAATCAGTCATTGAAGATGAAAGTATTTTTACATTATCTAAACTACTTAATTTGGACTTGAAACCAGTTTTAATTAGACAGGAAACTGCTGGTGTGTAATCCGGTAGGTGGTCTGTAACCTGTGCTTTTCTTCTGAACAATTTGGGTTTGTTTACACCCTCTGTTACCTCATGGCACCCATTTATAGCCATATAGTCTTTACAATTTTAGTAACTACTTAAATAAGTGCATTATCATATTGTATTAAATTATATTGTCATATAATATCATAGACTTGATGGTACAGCATATATAAGTAAAACCCAAGGTGTGATAAACTTTTCCAACTAGTGTAGAGCTATGGGCAGTACACTTTCTTTCCACAGAGGTATTAACCTATGTGACAGGTGCAGAATTTCGTTACCTGTCAGTAACAAATCAGCTTTAAATGGCACCTGCCAGGAAGTGACATCAGTTGCTGAAACGCAGTGTCATGATGCTCATGTAACTTGCATAATGTTATGACTGTACAGTAGAGCAACTGTGACAAATACCAGTACTGGTTTAATTGCTACTGAAGCAAATGTAAATGTAAAATGTGTTGCAATAGTCAGGAAGGACTAAACCACATTCCTCATATGCTTTTATATGCTTTTATTTTTTGTCTTTATATATATATATGAAAAGTACCCTTAATATTTAGGAAATATTTACATTGGTTCCAATTTTTTAGTTAATTGTCATAGTAATTATTATAACACTTGATTATCCAAGTGATCAATTATCAGTTGCTTACTGTTGATTGCAATGCTAGTTACTCTGCAGTATGTGCTGTAACTATTTTTACATAAACATGAGAAAAATGCTTACTGCATGTTATATTAAAACTGGTGCTCTTTTTCATTATTATTGTGACCATTAATTTAAAGTCAACCAGTTCTTCTGATATGAAAATTGTGTAAGACACATATTTTAGATTAGTTCATGAGCACAAAAATAGAAATTACAACTCTTTTGTGAATAGCCATCGTAAGTCAGTTCACCTTGTGTCAAATTGAGGCTCTGTTAAATAGTTTTTACAGCAATTATGTGTACTATACGGTATTTGTATCTGTGATTATGTTTCTGCACATGTGTCTTTGGGTTGAATTCTGGGTGCGTGTATTGTGTATTGTCCTCCTAGTGATGTCAGGTAGTCCCAGCACTGTGAGTAGCTGGCGTGCTGTGCGTCAGTGATCAGACTGATCAAAGACAACAAGAGAGGAACAGGCAGAGCTGCCAGCAGCTATCAGCCTGCCTATCTCTGATGGCTATGGACAGGCCTCACAGTTCTGCTCGCTTGAACTCACAGTGTAGCCAAGGTGATTCAGCGAACCACAGTTTGGTGAGGACTGCAGGTACCTTCACCTGATACCTAATGTTGTCTTAGCTTGATTGCTGTTGGCTTGTTTAGACCAGTGGACACCATTTTATGTGCAGTATTGTGGAATAACAATGTTTCTGTGATTTAAAGTAAAACATCTCAATTTGCTCCAGTGTGAGATTCCTTGGAGCAGTTTCATTTTTTATTTTTTTGCACCTAGACCTATCAACACAGTGGATTCTTGCCAAAATTATAATAAGACCGTCTCCCTAAGCTGTAAGCCTCCTGCAGTAACCACACAGATACTCTGTACATTAAAATCTTCAATTATATCTTGATATCTTTGTATATTGTATGTAAAACAAAAAAAAAAGAATTTGTGTAACAGGTAATTTCATTTGGTCTCCATACAGCAGCAAAAGCCTTTCGGTGGGGATGCTTAATAATGTACCTGTTAAGATATCATTATGTTAGTATACATCAATGAGAAGGTCTTCTTTTCTTGGAACCAAAAAAGCTTATTTTTTCAGTATGAAATAAAGTCAGACTCTTTGCATTAATACATTTGGATCAATGCAATCCATCAATAGTTTGAGTTCATAAACCTACAAGTGTTTCATTAGAGTGGTTTTAAAACTCGATTCAGTAACAGTTTTCACATTCTCGCACTTTTTATTTTTCTCCTCAACCAACACTGCCTAAAGGACAAAGAGCTCATGCTCTCTGTAGAGATCTTGGTCTACACATTTAGAATGGTTTCTTTAATAATTCATCCGAACTCCTTCCAGGAAGCAATGCTATCCGGCCGCACGCTGGATCAATGGAGATCAAAAAACAGCGGTCAGTGGTCCTAAATGCAATCCTATCCTGAAGGGGCTCCAACAAGGCTATTTTAGTGCCAAGTCCTGTGGCCGACCGGCTGCTAGAGGTCTATTTAAAGGTTAGCAATGAGGTTGGCGCTAGAAATCTGTTTTTTAGACTGTTATTTAAAGCTATTTGAATGAGATGTCTGTTCTTCCTTTAACACTGATGTACAGCTCACACTCACAGCAGACACCTGTGACTCTGTGCTCAGAGAAATATGTTTCAGAAGAAACTAAACTAAATTTAAGATACTTCTTTTTTTCTTTTTGGCTTAGCAAGGAAGCATTTCTTGAGTCATTGGTTTTGATTAACTACCTCATTAAGTCCCTGCAGATACATTATAGTTATTTGCTGCTGTGAGAGAGTGAAAATCTTACTTATTGCACCATTAAGGTTCATTTAAGTTTTGCATGTTACATGACTCTGTTAGCCAAATGAGGTTCAAGTGGTGCAATCCAGACAAAATGCCTTCATGCCAGGTTTGTAAATATTTCTTCTCCTGACAGCATTTCATTTAGAGCCGTCATTTGCAGAAATCTTATTAATCTGATTCTTACATCCCACACTTAAGGATGTCTGCTGTCATATCTATAGTGTGTCTCTGCTATGTTAGTTTATGTGTGTGTGAGAGAGAGACACCGCAGAGACACCTGTTCCAGTGTGCCATTCATCAGTGGTGAGGACGGTGCAGGGTTTTGACATGCTCTGTGGACATGACAGCTCAGACAGCATGGATGTTAATCTTTTCTAACTGCTCCCAGCCTAATTAAGTCTTCCAGGGTAGCACACATGTGCAGGCGCCTGCGCATACACAAACACTCACACACGTGGTGACTTTTAAATTAGTCCTAGTTGTGCTTAAGTTTTAACGATCTGGAGAATTGGCCCCGCAGCACTTTGTTTGATTCTAATGCTATGAAATTCTGCGATTGGTGTGTGTGTGATACACCTATAGGAAGTGAGACAGAGAGTGTGAAAGGGAGAGACAGAATCAGAATTAAGGTTATTGCTAAAGTATACTAACAGTAAAATTCACTACTCTTGTCAGTACTTTGCAATGTTTAAAAATGCAGCGCTAATTAAGACACACGTGGGATACCAGTAGCACTGTTCCTTTATTTTGTGTCTTGTGTAAACCAAAATTGTGTAATTTTCTGTTGTATGTATTAGGGATGCACCAATCCAATTGTTTCCAGTTCTGATACTGATCCCAGTAGCTTGGCTTTGTCTCTCTGCCGATACTGAGTACCAATCTGTTAGCAGTGTTAACTTATTAACCTGTGTTCCTTACTGTGAGGAGGAGTCTGGGAATCATTCTTCAATTTAAATATTGCTTTTCCTAACTTTGTAAAATACAATCTAACAATAAATAAATAAATAATACAGAATATAAATTCAATGAACTGGTGTTCATTGGGAAAACAATAGAAGACAAAGGGGACGAAGACAAATAAAATGAAAAAAAAAAGTATTTCCGTTTGTCACCTAATTTATTTGCACTAGTCTAATTTCAGCTCAGTGTCAGAGTCATTACTGCATATTGTTATAATTTACAGGCGCTAATTTCTCAGTCTCACCGTGAGTGCACCTGCTCACACATACAGCTCCGGAAAAAATTAAGAGACCACTCCAAAATTATCACTTTTTCTGATTTTGCTATTCATAGGTATATGTTTGAGTAAAATGAACATTTTTGTTTTATTCTATAAACTACTGACAACATAACTCCCAAATTCCAAATACAAATATTTTCATTTAGAGCATTTATTTGCAGAAAATGAAAAAATTGTCAAAATACCAAAAAAGGTCCAGTGTTTTCAGACCTCAAATAATGCAAAAAAACAAGTTCATATTCATTTTTAAACAACACATTAC
>VUQI01004555.1:7063-36324 GCA_015106735.1 Paratilapia polleni | reverse complement strand
GCTAGGCAACTTGGCGTGCCACAGTTCTTGTTTTACATGAAATGTAAAATGACGGCCTCAGCGGTTCTAGTGTTAATGTATCAGACTAAAGACAAGATCCACACCTCCTGCCAGCAAGTCAGCTGTAATGAAAAACGGGAGGGTACGCATTAAAAAAAAAACCCAAAACAAAACAGCAAAAGACAGGAGAAAAACAAACACGTGGTGGACTGATAAAAAAGATGGAAATCCACCAAAAGACGGACCACTCTCATGCCTGCCATGTCGCAGATGTGGGATTATCCATCCAGCTCACATTAAACGTACACTTCCCCATGACTGACGCACCCACTAGCTAATGAAGTACAAGCTGCTAATGTGCATACCTGAAAATAGCCCCCCTCCCACACGCACAACCGAATGACTGTTGGTGGTCCCGCTCGTTCCGATCTCTGTTCTACAAAAATGCAAAAATCTTGTTTATTGCGTCTGTAGCATTTTTAAGACCTCTGGACTACGAATTTAAGGATTAATTGTCATTTTTAATGACATTTAAGGCCTTAATTTTGGACAATCAAATTTAAGACTTTAAGGATCAGCGGATACCCTGAGTATCATAGTAAAGGGG
Source organism: Paratilapia polleni (assembly GCA_015106735.1). Taxonomy (NCBI): domain Eukaryota; kingdom Metazoa; phylum Chordata; class Actinopteri; order Cichliformes; family Cichlidae; genus Paratilapia; species Paratilapia polleni. Next base: position 35,717 of record VUQI01004555.1, on the reverse strand, counting down.
GCTGAATACTAATGCACGGCACACTTTTCAGACTTTTATTTGTAAAGAAATTTTGAACACCATGTATCATTTTCCTTCCACTTCACAATTACGTGCTACTTTGTGTTGGTCTGTCACATAAAATCCAAATAAAATACATTTAAGTTTATGGTTGTAACGTGACAAAATGCGGAAAACTTCAAGGGGTGCGAATACTTTCGCAAGGCACTGTAATTAGCCTGTGCCGCAGTTTGACATGAAACCCAGAAATGTCACTATACACATCACTGCAATCTAGTCCATAACGACGACGACTGTTCCACTTGGTGCAATATGTAGTGTAAACTATTATCACTATTCAAGTAAATTGTGCAAGATACTTCTTCAGTAAAAAAATGTAACATGTAATGGGCTGTGACTGTATCTGGAAGCCATCTTCCACAGTTTCACTGCCCTACCAATCCATGTATAAGCTCAATCACCTTCTGTCATTTATGCTGCAATAATTTCTGTTAAAGTAACTCTTGTTCAACATTTACTCCAACTTAAACATAATCTGCTGATCAGCAGAGAAGCTCAACACAGCAAAGAAACCCTCCCACCAACGAGTATGTTGGAGGTGTAAGATCAGTTACACCAGTCATGTAAAACGTGTTAGATAACCTAAAATATATTGCAAATAATTTTTATTTGGATTTTATTTCTACAAATACTTATGTCTAGTAACCTGTCACACTTTATTTTGAGATGTTTTTGAATGGGAGTGACAAAAGGTCCTGTAATCTGCTACAGTTTTAAAGAAAACATAGAGGTTTATTCACTTTAAATGTATTTTTTTCTGAACAGAAAACAAAAAAACAGAAAATTCCAATACAGCAAAGCTGATGATTGTGTATGCTGTCAATTATAGTTCTCAAAAATAAATTCATCTTTTGATTAAAATCGCAATTGGTGGGACTTTCACATATCAGAAATGTGAAGCGGCCAAGATCTCTACTTCAAGGGTGATGTTTTGTTCAGCCAGTACCTAAAAAACTAAGGCAAATATATTTAATTTAATATATTTTAATATATTTTAATTTACAAGGCTATGAACCAATGAAAAACAACATTTCAAAAACACTGCTTAACCAGTTCAGGGTTGCTGAGGGCTGTAGGCTGTCACAGGGCCAGAATTTGAGAAACAGTAACCCCTAAATGATGGATATTTTGCTTGATATAGAGTGTAAATGTTTAATCAAATACCAACACTGGTGTTCATTCATTTTCTTTCTCAGATAACTGGGTAAAACTGTTTTAGCAGTATCAGAATTCATGTGGCAGCAACTACAGTTGTATGTGTGACCTTTGCATCTTTTGTGAAGGGTGTTACAGGGTGTGACAGGGTGGTTTGGAAATTTTGTCTACAGATTGCATCCTAAATGCTGATGATGAATTCACTATCAACCCAAAAAAATGATTGTGGTGCAGATCATTTTACAGCCACCTGGACCAAAGAAAAGGGGTCTCAAGCAGTTTGGAAGCTATTTTTTACAATACAGTGGCACTTTAATGTCACTTCTTTAGCAATTTCCCGTTCAGTATTTACAAGAAGATCACCAGAACTGCAATAAATTATTTCTTATGAATCCTAAATTTTGGCTATGTCTAAAAACAGAAACCCACATTAAAATGTTTCAATGTCGTTCACCAGAGCCATCTTTCTCCAAATCATCTTGTAGCCTTGGTTGCAGACAAATCTGGATTTCTTCTTTAAATTTTCAACACAATTATCAGACACCTTCTCAGTGGACAAGCTGATGGTTACCTGAGGACATGCCAACAGGAAAGGAGACACAGGCCACAGTAGGATTTGAATGAGTGACTCCTTTTTGTTTTTTGTTCAACAAGGCACCCACAGAAAGTATACACAGTATTATACAGTTACAGTATGTGACAGTGGAGAGAAACAGTGCAGAAAAACAAACATGCCTTAAATGATGACTGCTCTCTGTGGCTGTACAATGTCAAAACCTCTTCCTCCTCCCTGTTAACTATACTGTATGTCTGGTGATCAGAAAAGCATGATGGGTACCTTATGATACCTTATGCTTCAGGTGATGTCATGTGCTGCAGAATGATCTGAATAAAGGACTATACTGCTACTCACAAGTCTATTCTATGTGGGTTTTATGTTCTTTTAAAGTGTCAAACTGCACTGACAATTCTGCAACAAACTAACAGCTAAAATGATGTGTACCATACATTGCTTCATGTGAAACCTCTATTTTTATAAACAAACATGAGGCTATGACAGAACAGGTCTGGTGAGGCTTCCATGGAGGGGAGTGGCTGTGATTCACCTCCCACACACAAACATACATATTTGCAGGATTTCCTTCAAACTTCCAACTGACTTCTGACTCACAAAATCACACCAGCAGCTGACTGATAACAGGGAGATGGACTGCAGCTCTGAACTGTGCCTCCATGCATTTATTTTGATGGTTCTGCGTGTACAGCAGACTAACTGCAAACAATAAACAGCAAAAGTAATAAGATAAACACTAAACATTAGATTACACGTGATATGCAAAAAGCTTTTTCTGGTAAGCTAGAGCACTTTTTTATGACATTTGTCTAGGTTAGAGGGGTAGAAGGTTCAAAGACCAGTACATATGCTGTCAGTTATAGGTTTTAGAAAGAAAAATCAATCATTTTCTTAACTGCTTATCCAACTTGAGTCAGGGGGTACACCCTGGGCAGGTTGCCAGTCCATCACTGGGCCAACAAAGAGAGGCAGACAACCACAGTTTTTCATCTACACCTACAGCAAATTTTAGAATCGCCAATTAACCCAACATGTCTTTAGACTGTGGGAGGAAGCCAAAAGACCTGAAGGAAATCCACACAGGCAGAGGAAGAACATGAAAACTCCACACAGAGAGGACCCAGCCAAACAGGAGGTTCAAATTAAGGTCCTTGTGCCTTGAAAGAAAATCATGATCGGCCAACATCATAACTGGCAGGTCACAGTTTTTAAAACAAAATAAAAAATAAATCTGCAATCCGAGTCAAGGTTTTTGCAGTCTGTACATTTCTACTCAATATCGATGCTTTATTTGCAAGAGAGATGATTATCTGTATGTTTAAAGTAGGAAACAATAAAAACATGTCTGTTTATTAACTTGATAAAGAAAAATACATCTCACAGACAGTGTGTGCACAAAACCAGGTGAATACTAGTATGGTACTGGCAATCCCAGACCTCAGGATAATCTGCAACACTGACTACATACACGACAGGACTCTAGTGTGTTCCAGACACCCTTCTCCCTAGTAACACTTTCCAAGTCCTCCTGGGGGATTCCAAGGCGTTCCCAGGCAAGAGATTTATAATCTGTTCACCAGATTCTGGGTCTACCTGGGGTCTCCTCCTAGTTGGTCATGCCCGAAAACCTCCCGAGAGGCATCCTGGCAAGATGACCAAACCACCTCAATTAAAGGAGCAGCAGCTCTGCTCCAAACTCTCTCTGGATGTCCAAGCTCCTCAACCTATCTCCAAGGCCAAGCCCAGACACTCATTTCAGGCGCTTGCATTTTCAATCTTGCTCTTTCAGTCACTACCCAGAGCTCGTGACCATAGGTGAGAGTTGGACCGTAGATTGACCGCCAAATCAAAAGCTTCACTTTCAGGCTCAGCTCTGTTCACCACAACAGTAGGTTGTAGGTCTGAAACACTGCTGCCGCTGCACCACTCCGTCAGTCCACTGGTTCACGCTCCACCTTCCCATGAATAAGATCCTGAGATACTTGAACTGTGGGTTATTTTATTTTAGTTAGTTTAGTCATTTGTTTGTTTGTTTTTTAATTTCAGTTACCTGTAATGTTTTTTTAACCCTCAGTTTTAGATTTTTAGTTTAGTTTTATTTCACTTTAATAACCTTGTGTTACACCGATACGAATTGTAGTAAATAATTTGGTACAGAAAAGCAAATAAGAACTGGAGTACCATTTCAACACTAGAACTATGACTGCCCTGTGCCATGAAGTGTCTATATGTGAATGTGAACGTATCTAAGCAAATGTTCAGGGTAAAACATACAGCTGCACATAAGGTCTCCTTGTGTTACTACAAAGAGAAAGATGGGGGAGGCTAGAAGAAATTTTAAAAAAAAGCATTATGAAGAAAAATGACCTAAAACAGCCAGAGGCATGAAAGAACAAAAAACACAAAACAAGTAAAGGAAAGAAAAAACGTGATGTACTGACAAGTGGCTGGGGGATTTTCCTGTCACATGCCATCCTTCAGTAGCTCAACGCTTAATGGTTTCTACTTGATATTATATCCCACACACATACTGTCCACAGAGAGTTAATGGAGCTAATTAGCTCCCTCATGATCTCACTATTTATAATGAAAAAAGATACAATGAAAGATCACACAGTGAGGACAAAGGAAGGGACACACTCATCAAGAGGGAAAACATTTGTCTTGGTTCACTCTGTGTGACGTAAAAACACAGAACTGATGATGATGATGATGATGATGATGATGATGATGATGACTGGCCCACAGGTGACAACACGTGAACCGTCTGTGTCTGTACCGCACGGTGTGTGCGTTTGTGTGTGGTTACCTCTGGTCCCAGTCGCCATGTCTGCCACCTTCTGAAAAGCATCGAGGAAGGCTCCGGTCACCACAATGGTCGTCCTGAATCAAACACAAACACATATATGTTACCTGATGTGCTAATTTCATGCATTGCATATATGCATTGACCAAACACACACTAAGGCTTTTCAAGTGATATTGTGAACTGTGGTATACTACTGGCCACCAGGAGTGCTGTGAAGCATACTACTCACGGTTCAAATCGTATGATGTAAAAATTAATATTAATATAACAATGAACAGGGCAAACTTCACAGGACAGAATAATTGATGTAACATCAACAATTTGTAATGCTAATAATTAGCATTTACAAAACTTCAACAATGTGCTGCATGCTCCAAGCAGCATACAAGACCTTTAATAGATGGGAGAGGGTCTGTGCTGCATTCAAGAACAGTAAAGGCTGATAGAGGACAAAGAAAAGGGGAGCAGAGATGCTCCAAAACAATTTGTGACCAAGAGAAGAGATGTGACTGCTGTTTGGAAGTTGTTCGGATTTTTAAAAAAAAATTAAACTCAGTTTTGCTTCATTTCCTGTTGCTCTGCTTCTGTGGTGTTCACTGTCAAGCAGAATTCATGGTACATATTTGTGTATGAGTATTTGGCAAAGCATAATCAAGGATTTTTGGTATGCAACCTACACAGATGTGATTTGCATGCAGTCATCCAAAAAAATAAAAAAATTAAAAAATTAAAAATTAAACACTTGGTTTCACAACCGTACCGATCCTTTCAGGTAGTTCCTCCACACACACATTGACAGGGAACCAGGTGAGGCCAAAACAGCATGTTACTCTAGGCGAACAGATTTTTACCGGCAGAAAGAACCACTTGTGCCATAAAATTTGGAAGAATAAGTCCAAATGGAGCTTCCTCTGCTGTGGAAATGTTAATGCTAACAAGCCAAATGCTGACTTTGCTTAAAAACAGCAGCAACAAAAAGTGCCGTCACAGATAACCTAAAAGCAAAATAAGAAGCCTCTTAAGTACGGTCTATGTAACCCTGTGCAAAATATTTAACTTTTGTAAACAGAGAATAGATTGCTTATCGTGTTGGTCATGTGGTTTTATTTTATTTATGTGTTATACATTTCTTTTTATAACAACATTAAAATGCTTTATATTTTTAAACTATATAAAGGCCCACTTGTGCAAAAAATAGGATTAACAATGATAATTAATACCATAATATACTGTGAAAGGGCAAGTTACCTGCATCTCTTAAAATCAAAAGCATCACACTGTAAAGAACTAACAACTTTTCAGGTGGATCCAGTTAAATAACACAACTCCTTAAACTCATAGGCAGTTTTCCAGATGTATTTAGAATACTACTAGCTTTATTAAATTTGCTCTATTATCCAGTTGATAAGGTCTTAGAGAACTTCTGATTTGTGCTTAGGGTCTCAAAGTAAAGTCTCAAATAGACACAGGTTCATACTGAGAGGCTGTAATTTAGTGCCCCTCGGTAAGTGTGATATACTTCTGTTGGAAACATTTAAAACAGTCTCTCTCGCTCTCCGATAAACCTTCTTTGCATCAGGGGCGGACTGTGATCAGGCTCAGACTCTCTGAGAGAACAAGAAGCTTCCAACAGCAAATTAGAAGTGATGAGGAGAACAAATCTTAAACGAGTTTCCGCTTCAGCCCTGTTTATCAGAGGTTCCCAATTCAGAGGAGTAAGACCAGGTCATGGATCATTTGATGCCGGACATACAGTATGCAACATTTGGGTCTGACAAACCATTACAATTTGCAGCAGTGAGATTGAACAGATCAGGTAATCAAACACACAAGTGCCACCATACAAAGAAACAGAACAATAGACCAGAAGATGCATCCTAAACAAACCTTCATTTGGTTCTATTAAAGAACTTTTATTTTGAAAGTCGGTCTGGTGGAGCCACATGAGAGGCCAGTCACCCTCAAAGGCCAGTGTTAGGAGTGCAACTGGAGACCTTCAGAGGCACCCATCAACTACATCAATGGACCTTTTGTCTGTGTGTGCATCTATTACCAGTCAGGTCTATACTTCTAGAGCTGTGCAAGTGCACGTGTGCGCACACACACACACACACACACACACACACACACAAACACACAGTCATTATCTCTGAAACCAAACTAAGAAGATCAGATGACTCTGCTGTCTATAGTTTGTGTGTCTGACCTCAGTGGAAATTCTCTTTCATATTAAGACCAAAGACTTCACACACACCATCTTAATAATGCAGTTCAAACAGGATATACAGATACAACAATACAATTTACAACAAGTTCTGGATAACAAAACTGCCAAAATTTAAAATAAATAATCAAATTACTCAATACATCAACAAACCACTGAATGCACCAAAAAAATATTTAAAGTAAATGCACGTTGCAATAATTAATATTTATGGTTTAATTTGCTTTTGTATTTTTTGCATTAATTTCCCTATTCATTTACTTTCCCATTTAATTTACAGTTTTCTTTATGAATTAATTCACTTTTGATTTATTTGTTTCTGCTTTGTTATTTGAATGAGATCACCAGTTCCTAAGGCACATAAAAATATATCAATTTGTGTTGCATTTTATAAAGTTGTTAATGACACATTTATTATATGTATATTGAGTAATGTCTTTTTTTCTTTGTATATGTTGATTATAGCACTTTTGGCCCTCCCTAGGTATAAACTGGAGCAGTGTTTGCAAATTGTCTGTGCTCATGTGCTTTTATATATATTTATATATATATATATATATTTTATACTACACTGTTTGTCTTTAACGATCTATATGTGCCTATGTGCTTTTGTATGTTATCTTTTATCTTTTTTTGATTAATTAATTTTTAACATACCAATAGCAGTAGACTTATGAATAAATATATGAATAAATTGGGAACATTGGCAAGTGCTTATGTTAGTGTGCACTGTCCCTAATTAAATAAAATAACTGAACAGAAATAACTAATAATAACTAAAAACTCTCATAAGAATCCAAGCATTGACAATAATGAGGTGCAGCACTAAGAAACACAGTCCCAACACAAGAAAGACATGTTTGATCTTCCCATATCAAAATCCCAGAGTGAACGAACACTCTGGTGGTGCTGCAGGAAAACTCCGAGTCCCAAATACTTCAACGAGACTCTGAAAACCCCACCGGATCCTGAGAGAAGCTCCAGTTTGTCTTTCCAGTTTGTAAACACTGCTTTAAAGTTAAGCTACTGATCTACAGATCAGAGTTGGGCTGTTTTGTTTTTTTTGTTTTGTTTTTTTTTAAATCCCACACAGCCAAAATTTCTAATCAGCCCAACTGCAAAAACATTTTTTTTCTAGAAAAAATAATGAATACAGCAGATGAACTGCCGTCACTGTTGAAAGATGCCACAAGAAATGGTCTTATACCATTGGTTCATTCTTGGCCATTTTATTCATTTGAAACTTTCAGTTTTTTTAAAAACTGTTATGTCATCATCTCACTTAACAGAAGTTATCGGCTAGTCAAGCTTAACATGCTTAGAGCACGCACGCAAAGATGGAGATAATTATGGGGTTAACTGTTGCATCAGTCTCAATAATCAGACTGAAAGTGAAAATATATTTAGTCAATTATTCACTGGAAGGAAATACATTTACGTGAATGGTTAAACCTGCTAATGATCACATCTTCATACGCATGCTAAGTATGCAGTGGTTCCTGGTTTATATAAGACCGACTGAATATTTCTTGACTTGTTTATTGCCAAAATGTCATCCATAATTATGTCATTTTAACCAGTTTTACTCCCAACAGATGTGTACAATTGAACTCATATGAATCATGACACATCTTGTGTCTTGAGTCTCTTGGCTTCTTAAAAATATTATTGTGTGAAGCTTTAGGTTTAATGAGCTGATATGGACCAAAGTCTAGAAAATTATATCCAATAACCACTAAACCAAACCATTTACCCATTAATGTCTTTCTTTAAAAAAAGCTGATGAATGTTTATTTTCATGTCTGACATAAGAATGGGTATTTGATTTTTGTGAGTGGTTGAATGAATAAATATAACTGTGGAGTTAATGTGGGGATTAACGCTTTATGTGTTCAAATTATCCACAGTAGATCTTTTAAGTAGCATTAAACATTAGAGCAAAGTGGATGTCCTATTTATGCCTGTATCTGTGTGTGTAGCTGGCTGACTGGCAGGGCTAATGGACTGTGACTGGCTGCAGCAGGCAGGACGATGCTTATCAAAGTAAACTGGCCTAATGGGAAATGCAGCAATTATACTGCTGTTAAACCGAGCCAGCTACCGAACAGAAAGAGTTTGAGTCAGAACACATACAGCTTTCATGTAGAAGTACAAAATATAACAATAACCAGAATATGCCAATAAAGAAGTTCTGCAGGATAAAAGCCTATGGGACAATGAAAAGCCTGTTAATGTTGTGTAGCTGACAAACTAGCCAATAAGGTGCAAGAGTTTCAGCACCAAGTCTGCAGCCCAGAAAATCATTTAACCACCAAGAGCAGCTGGAAATTTGCTCAAAACACAGCATAAAATCTCACTAACAAAAAAGTAAAAGATTTCCCACAGTGCCGTAAAGTGAAGGCTGGCTATTTCTCATCAATCAAAGACCAATTCTGATGTTATCATTAAAAATATATTTAGAATATTGATATATTATATCACTTACATATAATACTAAGCAATGTGGGGCATTCATTTACACTATAATTTCCTGCAATGGTAAGGAAACATTTTTTTGGACAACCTCAAGAGCAGGATCCACTTGGTCAGTACCGTAGACTATATAAAAAGATGGATGCAGCAATCATGTCATCACTCACTGGTTTTGCAACACTGCATTTTAAAGCCTCAGCATTAGTATTTTGGCCATTGCCATGTTGGTTTTTTGGAGAAAGAAGTGGTCATAACTGAACAAGAGTGTGAAGTGCTTATATATCAGCACAGACACATGTCTGGTAATTAGTGCCCAGTAACAAACTAATAGTATACTTAATACTTTTAAATAGATACTTAATTTCACTCACCAAAACTCCAGCAAAGACAAATATTTGTCCACGACCATCTGGCAACCACTAGTTGTAAGCTAAAAATAATATAAATAACTTCGCCCTGATCATTTGGTGAGAACCTCCTTGCAATTGTTTTGGTCACATATTGCCACTGCAGTTTGAATGGAACGTGCTGACATGTCTGCAAACGTTCGCCAAATACTCTCTCAGTGGTAGTGAAATAGTGGGAAATGTGACACAAACCAGAAACGGAAACAGTTTGCCTTCAAAATAAAAGTTACACCTTTTGAAATGTGTTGGCTGCAGCACTGAGGCTTTTACTTTGAAGGCGAACGGTCTCCATTTCCAGTTTGCACTTTTTCCAAGTTTCCTGCTCAGTGGTTAGTGTTCCATGTAAAACTACAGGTGACACCAGCAAACTGGTGCAGCGGCCTCTTCGTGACTGATTTCACCCAACAACAGCCTCCAGTAACCACCTGTCAACCGGTTGGGGAGTACACATTTTTCCCCTCACGACCAGCGGTTGGATCACATCTAATATGGCTGACAACTGTGCGCATGACATAAAATGTGTGCGTGATGTCATGTGAGAGGTGTCTACAGAGACCAAGACAGTTTCTGTACCAGGCTGTAAACATACTTTTAAGGCTAATTTCGAATGACTGTAACAGTCAAACAATTTCAAAAATCCAATAGCTACTTCTGAACTCCTGTTTTTTTTTTTTTTTAATAAAATGCAATTTGGCAGAAAATTTATCACATATGATGCTTTAAACTCTGCACGATCCAAATAACAGTAGCTAATTTGGAGCTACAATACTTGAAGAATAGACATGAAATCTGGAGAAGAAAAAGATTTGTCTATAATTAACATGCCAAATTTCAGAACTTTTTACCAAACAGTCACTAACATTAATGCCAAATGCAGGAGAAGAACAAGCTGCAAAGCATAAGGTAGAAAGCAGGAATACTGGTGTGATCGAACTACATATTGAATATTCAGATATCTTCAGAAAGCCCTTTCCCAACAACTTTTCTAAACTGAACAGAGATATTTGTGCTAACATCTAAAGGTTTCCAACACCAAAATTGACACTGTGACTGAGCAGCTGTGTGGAGGTGAAAGACACTGAACAGTGTGATCTATTTGTGGCATTTTCATGTGTACAACTTGACCCTACACTCTCAATACCACCTTGGACAGATAATCTGAAAATATGCTTTTCACACTCCAACTGCCAGTGTGCCATTTTGATGATGAGTAAATACATTTAATTTCCTAAAAACTGGTTCACATGCCCCTGTCCTTTCGTTTTTCATCTGCAACCTATGACGGATGACGCAATGACATGATCCAGGATGTGGGTTGGTTCATCACTAAGGGCAAATATTTTCCATGGAAAAATGAACTGAAAGAACCTGACTAAGTATTTAGCAATGCACTATTACATCATAATTAAGGTAAACTGCCAATCCTCTTCTGCTGAGTCTCACAACAAACAACACTTTTAACTGATAAGGATGTCAACAGCCACTTTCCAGTTTTTATTAGGGATGGTCATGATCTTAAAATATCCAAACAGTGAAGTTATAAAAGAAAAAAATAATGGTTTATATGCAATTTTTTCTCTTAATATTTATATTTTCCCTTAACAACACCAGAAATTGTTTGCTAGTCACCCTTAAACAACAAAAACTGTGTCACACGTGACATGTTAACGTTACCTGCTGGAATTCCCCACTTTACCTTCTGGGAATTCCTTACCTGTATGATTGAGCATGCATCAAGACATTTACCTGCTGGAGTTTTCACCGGACCTCATTTTGAAGGACTTCCACAAAGCCACAGCCATCTTAAGCTTTGCATGTTTCTCACTGCTTTAGCACTCCAGCACATGGCAGATGACACATTCTTCTTGAGTTTTTTTTTTTTGTTTAATGGTGACCAGCTCGATCATCAAAGAGTAGTCGAATAGCTCCCAGTGTAAATCTAATCGTATTTTTGCTTGAAATGCCAATGCCTGGTTTTTAATACAACAGATGATGATGACCAAAGGCACTAAAAGTTAGTGGTACAGCTAGGAGACTTCAGCTATAGGTCACTGTAGGGAGTTCATTCTGGTCTACAGGTGAAAATGCTTCATTTTAATGGTGAGCCGTTGATTAAAAAAAACATGTTAAAAATTTACATCTTACCTGAGCTGTGACTGTAGCTTGGCTCCTTTGGTTACAAAGTCCTCCCATGTAGGATAACTGGCCTGCAGCAAAAATGAGAGAACAAATGATGGCTTTAAACCTACATCAAACAAGTCAGGATGCAACAGGATTCCCCAAGTCTAACAGAGATGTTAACAATATTTCTTTCACAGCAATAATCCTGAAGGACTTGTAGCCTTAATGAAGGGAGAAAGAGGTTTATTAAGGTATTAGTATTAAACCTGTCAGACATTTGTCTGCACAGGACTGGAATGTGCAGAAAACAAATCACACGCACAAAGACAAAATATTTGACTTGTTCTAATCCAGTGGGTGCATTCAACATCGACGCTTCTTGAAAATAAACATTACAGTGGGAAAATATACGTATATTTAGTCACTTTATTCCAGCGGCATGAATGAACTTTAGAGCAGTTCATATTCCAACAAACTGTATGTTGAGAGAGAGAGAGAAACGAGTTACAGAGAATAACCAGTCAGTGCTCTGGCAGAGCATTACAGCTGCAGTATTAAATCCAGTGAGGATTAATGGACTCCACTGAAATGAAATCGGGATGGGATCAAAATGAAAATCAGGATGACAAGAAGAAAACAGAGGTCTGAAATGTACAAAGAGAAAAAAGCATGAAGGTATTAAAGAGAGAAACGTGTAGATCAAATGAGAAGAAAAATCTAAAAATAAATACTGAAAATGCGTGAAAGGTTTTGACAAAAAGATATTTGTGAGTATTCGATAATTTGCTGGATAATTGTCAATTAGTTTTCAGTTGACTAATCATTGGTGTAACCTACTAATGCAGCTCTTCACTGAACCTTACAGAATCTAACATTCACATTTATTTACAGTTCTACATGTGATCTCCCCTAAAAAGCGTAAAACAATCAACAGCTGGCTGACGTGTTATTTTTTGCCTTTTGATTCGCGTGAGAACACAGGACGGAGATCCTGACAAACAGAAAAACAGCAGCAGAGCGAAACACAATGTTGCTGTTATGCAGCTGTGGCTGGTTCTCCATGAAACTGCAGCTTTGTCTCTGAGCTCATCTTAATGTTCAGTTTTTGTTTAGTTTTTTCATCCTTTTTAACTTGCACTTAAAAAAAAAAACACCAGAGTAGAAACACGAGAAATTCAATTAGTCAATTCTAAAAGCTCTAAATTTCCTTACAGATAGAAACACACCCTAAGGGCTCTATAACAACAAAAGATGGTATGACTACTTGGGATCTCAAATCCAAAGCCACATCACGTGTCGGCATCAGTGCACTGGCTAGTTGAGAGCTAACATATCATGGAGGAGGTTACAGCAAAGGTTAGCAAAATGTCAGCAGTTTGGAGATATTTCACCCCTTTTTATTTTGTACAAAACCCTGGCAAAAATCATGGAATTGCCACACTTGGAGGACGTTCATTTAGCTTTTTTACTTTGCAGCAAATAAACAAATCACAGATGTGAGACAAGACTATTTTTGTTTTACAGCTGAACATTCTGACTTCATGAAACATGCCTCAAGCATATTCAATGAAATTGGTTTAATTAATGGTATTTTTGTTCTACAGGTCAAGTAGAGGAAGAAAAAAAATGCTGGAATCATCAACAAAAATATCAGAATTAGTACTCTGTTGCACCTCCTATGGCTTTTGTAACGGCCTAAATTGTCTGAGGACTTTATGGATTTCCTTTTTGAGGGAGCTGTATCATCCATTCCCGCTCTCTTTTTGGGGTCATGCTTCCTTTCAATCAGCCAGGTGCAACCACTTGTCAAGGTCTGCAAATATGCTCTGTTAACTGATTTGCTGACATTTGTGCAGGTCTTTGTTTTAGAAATGCATTTTTTTCTTCTACTTTGTCCGGAAAAAAAGAGTAAGAAACTACTGTAAAAGGAAAGAAAGGAGAAACTACTGTGACTATAAATGACAGCAGTATGCAGCAAAGACTCACACTGAGCTGAAATAAAACTAGTGCAGATTATAAATTAGGTGAATAACATTCACATTTAATTTTAAAATTTATTTATCTTGGTCATGTATTTTTTTACTAATAAATACCAAATTGTTGGATGTATTTAATTGTTATATTTAACTCACAAAGTTAGGGAAGTGATGTTTAAGTTGAGCCTGATGTTATCTTACACATAAAAGAATGATACCTGTGTCTCTTCCTCACAGTTAGGACTACAGCCTATTTTAACACTGGTATTAGATCGGTACTCAGTATCAGCAGTGACCCAAAGCCAAGCTATAAGCAGTGTACTGGAACTGGAAAAATCTGGACTGGTGCATCCCTAATCAATACCTTGGTCTGACTTTAAGATCTCTTTCTGGTGTTTACCCTTAAAGGGGCAATAGCTATTTCTTTATCTGCATTTTGTAAGAGCAGCTGATTGATTATGTAATGTAACGCTGGTTCATGCAGGCTCTGACCTTGGGTTACATCTGAGCGAACAGCTGCTTGTCCTGTGTTCTGGTTATTGAGTTAAAATGCAGGAAAGCCCTGCTGGAACAGAGGCATGAATCCCACTTTCTCTCTCTTTATTTTCATGAACCCAGTCACCCTGTCTGTCCTCTGTCTCTGCTGGTCCACCAAGGAGAGGATAATACCGATTTAACCCCTAACACAACACCATTAGCCTCTTAGCTCTACATCGCTAAAGCCGTTAGCCAGCCCCCGCTTTACAGCAGCTAGCCAGGCATGCACACGGCATGGGGCTGACAGGTTTACTAGCTGCAGGGATTTAGCTGTGTGATGAAATACTGCAGGTGGTCGAGTGAATGCCTCCGGTGAATAACACTGAACCTGTGATGAATAGAAAGTGAGGGGCATTAACAGAAAAAGAAAGAGATTGCACTCCAAAACCATTTTTGATCTCTGGGTGGAGGAGGAATAGGTTAAACCTGGGGTAAATTTGTACTGGGATTTAAGAAAAAAAAAAAGATTATGCACATAATAAATAGTAATTTTGGAGCTTAAATCATCAATAATTATTGTGTGGAAGACTGAGTGACAGATGGTAAATTTTTGTCAGCAAGTCATTTCTAGATATGATGTTAAAATCTGTTTTCAAATAAAGGCAATTAGAATTATTGTATCTGTATCAGGATTGGCAGTATTGGCCTATGTGTTTGGTTTGTGGGGACACAACTTTATTTATATATTTATTTATATATTCACAACTAGTTGACTAGATGCTTAAAAGTTGTTGCTCTTGCTAGTTGGCACCAGAAGTACAAGTCAGTTAAACAAGTATTTTAACTTTATTAATGTACAACAGCAGTCACCTGTTGGTTTAATGATGCTTTGACACCACTCGCGACTGCCACACAAACAGATGACAGCTGATCGAACCAGCGAGGTTCTGCTGTACTTTGGTGTCAAAAACGAGAGGTCGTATGTTGCCTGTGTCAGAGTAAACTGATACAACCCCTTGAACAAAATGATGTGTAACCACATTCTGCACAGGCGTGTGGACATGTAAGAAAGGAGGGCTACTGGTGCTAGCAGGTGTTAGCCACACTCAGCAAGCTAATCTGACACTGTGCGACACACATTTCAGAGACATTTAAAACACAATTTGATTATCAAGGACTGTGATTAACTGTTTTATATAGCTCTTAAATACGCACACAATATCTGTATGACCAATGTTTAATCTCGTCTATTAGACTGGGATCAGTATTGAATGTTTTCTGACCGTTTTCTGCCTTCCAGACAGAAATCAGATTTTTTTTTCCCCTCCTCTTTAAACAAGTAGTAAATTACTCGCCAGGAACATCCCAACAAACAGCTCTGATTCCCTTGTCGACTCCAGAGTCAAGTAGCGTCACACCTACACTTTACTTGGACGGGCCACCCTCGTATATCTGGTGATTCATCACAGCATTTTTTAAACTGCGCCGGAAAATTAAGCCATCCACATCTGAGTACTAGCAGACAACTCCCTCGTTCTTAGCGACCCTTCCTTTCTTGCGTTTTTCTTACCGGCTGGCTCGCTGGCCAGCTGGCTATTGTAGTGGTCCTATCATTCATATATCATTCAGCTTCCTCCCCAGAGAAGACTCTCCAGTTGTTGGATGTACTACAATTCCACGGTTTTGTGCTGCAGCAGTAGTCCATTTTCGGCTCTAGAGATCGTTTGCGAGTTTTAGGACCACCCCACCCAGAACCTGCAGCAGATGGAGAGCTGGTTCATGTCCTCTCTATAGAACAAGAACTACCAATGCAGTCCAAGGCAGTGGAGCTGGAGTCTCACATGACAAAAGATTTGGAGAAGAGAAACTCATAAATGGTATTATTTGACAATTTAAGAAAGCATGTGCCACCCCCACAAAACCACAAATACTATCTAAATCTGTGGGAAACACTGACATTGCTGGAAAGTACATAAACAATGACCCATCATTTATCGCTTTTCAATTTAACTCTAAAAAAATGTAACCCTAATAATCTGTGTCTGCCCCAGACATTCAGTATCACTCAGGCTCCTATTATAGTATTTTATCATCTGAAACTTTATCTCATGCAAGATGTTTCAATTATATTAATCTCTGATAAAAATCAATGTGTAGGAAACTGTGTATAAAATTGTAAAATCTAATCTCTTGTACCTGGGTATATGTACTGTTTTGTACTGGTGCACATCTCTACCTGCTCATTCTTGTCATTTCCACAGGGGGTATAATAACTTGGGCTTGCCCATTGCTTACATATTAGCATTCGTAAAGTGTGAGATTAATACTAACAAACTGGCATTTTCTTTTAATTTTCCTACAGACAGCTAAAATTTGAGTTCCTGAATTTCACAGTAGAAATTGGAACCGATATGCCAAACTTTAATGTTGATGTTTAAAAAAAAAAACAAAAAAAACTCTGTGCCATTTCTTTTGCACTTCCTGCATTTTCAAATCTTACTCCTAAACTTCCCAAACCATAACGCTGGTGATCTAAGAAATGAAGCTTATTAAACTTAGGCAGACACTGAGCGTCACCCTGAACCAGAGTGTCAAGCTACAAACCAAGAATGTGTAACATAAAAAGCATCTCCTGCTGCTTGTATTTCAGTCTGTGCAGCTCTTGGAAGCCTCTTCTTGTTCCCTTGCCACCTCTCAGCTAAACCTAAAATTCTGCCTGGATTTGTTGTGACTGCCAGGAATGTCACAGTCGGTCGCAGACAAAATATTCCAGCACTGGTTCTGCAGCAGGCAGGGCTGAAAAGGCCGCAGACAGAGTATCAGGGCCCAGTGCAGCTTGATACTAAGAGCTTTAGAGCAGCGGTTGCTAAATTAGGGTCCCAGGACCCACAAGGGTCACTGATGATGTCCAGAGGGCTCCCTGAGACAGCTGCCGATGAAACAGCTGTCTACTCTCATCTGGCTGAACAGCTATTTTTACAGTTTAGCTCCACTACATTTCTGGAGCTGAAGGAGATAATGTAACAAAAGGTAGTGGTATCTAATGTTAGCGTGAGCAAGCCATTTGGGTCTTTCTTCGATTTAAATGCAAGTCATAGTCTATTCCAGCTCCCAAAATGTTTCCAAGAGTGGAGTTTTAGCCAAACAAAATGGTAATTCTTCCCTCTTTCTCACAGGAATCTGCACAGGAATATGCAAAATCTGGATGGCAGCGACTGGATTTTTGGTACACAAAGGTTTCTGGTTTCCATTCCTAGTCCGCTTGTAGTCCAAATTCTACTGACCAATCATGTTTGAGCAGGCTTTGGATACAAGCTGATAAACCATCTAATGTGAAGAGCAAAGGACAGATTGTATTTGGTGAAATATAATCTTGAAACCATAATCTTTCGCATGCCAATTTAGCTTTTAATTAGTTTTTTGTTAGTTTTTTTTAATACTGCTTTCATAAACATTGAACAATGTCTGGAATAGGAAATCTTGAACTAGATATCTGTTGTTTTGCTATACATTTTTTTCCTGACTACACCAGAAGCCCAAAATATTGACCGCTGCCCCCAGAGGCAAAGTTAACACACTAACCAATGGGTTTCCAGATTAGTCAACAAGTAACATGTAATTGCAGTGCAAAATAAAATCTCTAATAATTAAAATTGAAGGTATCCTCAGTAAAAATATCAGATTATGCAAGGAACCCTTTTGGATTATGGACCAATATTTTGTAAGCAAATTTTTTTTAAAGATCTGATTTGGGTCTGAAAAATCCATCATTGGACATACATTCCTGGATTGGTTGCGAGGCTTGAATTTCAGTTGCAAGTATTGTGCATAATATCAACAATTCCTGCAAATCTAGCACTTGGAACTTCTGTACCAGTGCGGAACAGCTAGCAAGAAATGCTCCAGAGGTGGACCAATATCTCACCTGGACAACACTTGGCGCACTCAGTCTTCCCTTCCCTGCACTGTTACAAGCCCCTCTGCTGTTTCCAAGACTCTCGCTCGCATACACAGACAGGTTTCAAAGATGTGAACTCTGAGGCATGCAGCCATGGACTGCTAGCTAAAACATAAATTAACTGGTGAGGAACCACCTCAGTCAAAAACGTATAACTTTGAAAGGACTAGCGCAAACAGCAGTCCCACTGCAGCTAAATAATGTGAACCCTCAGGATCCTGAGACAGGTAACGCTAACCTCACTAATGTGAACCAACAGTCCAAAGACAACTTCCATGGTTAAGTGGCTTATGTTTGTGTTATAACAGTGAAATAACCTGCTCGAGCTGTAAAATATCCGGTGCTGATTTGGTGACGTGACAGAGGGGAGAGGGGATAAGAGAAAAGAAAGCCACTAAAAACAGAGAGGAGGATAACAAAGCACAATCTGAGGTGGGAATAGGAGAATGTAATACATGTAGTTACAATCACAAGTAGTATCCTTCCGCCAAAGTCTATAAATTAACTTATGGGAAAAATTTAAAGGGGAATTTCCCCCCATTTTGAAACCTGAATTTCAAGCCCAGGGTTGTTTTTAAATGAGTGTTGTGGTTGGGATCTGGTAATGGCCATATGTCTTCACTTCTTTTATTCAAGAAGCTTTCATACCTGCCTGAAGCTCTGCCATGGAGAGTGGAAACAGTCTGTAGCCTTCAGTGGCACTGACACAGTAAACTCTATTCACACAGCATGAGCTCTCCATGTAGAGAACATATATACAAAGCTGTTATCCTATCTGCTTAATCAACCAGGCAGCATTAACAAGTATAGAGTTACCTCAGTGTGTGTGCAGTCACCTGCCATCAGTGTCTAATCCTGCCACAGTAATCCTGACTTGCTCTACTGACCGACAGAAAGAAAGGATGCAGAGGGAGAGAGAAGGAACAGCCGTGACATCCCAGGAAAGTGAGAATACTGCCCCAGTGACCTTCCTAGAGTCAAGTCCGACTTTATTCAGTCATTCATTCAACTAGTCAGTCAACCAGTGAGCTGCGAGTTCATTCATTCATTCAATCGGCCAATCAGACAGAAAGAGCTATAACATGAGGTTCAAATGCCAGTAGAAAAGAGCTGCAACTAACATCACCCAGTCATACCCACATTCATACAGCACTTTTATCTATACTTAAGTGCTTAGCTAACATTCACACACACACTCACACTCCGATGAATGCATCGAGGGCAATGTGAGGTTCAGTATCTTGCCCAAGGATACTTCGGCATGTAGACCAGGGATTGAACCACTCACCTTCCAATTAGTAGACGACCCACTCTACCTCCTGAGCCACAGCCGCCCCATGCTAGAACTGACCAAGAAGCTCCATAATGGACAAAGGATCACTATGGCTAAAGTGGGTTTTATACTTCTACACCCCAGGTAACGTCGTAACCAACCCCTACACTGTAACCTATGCCATAACCTGATGTATTAGAAATAAAACTATATCTAGTACTAGTACTATATCTAGTACTTCTTCTGCCGCAGTTATTCAAAATGACTGGAGGTGGACAGATTAACTCAAGGAGCGAAACCCAACCACCAACTAGTGTTTTGACAGCAGTGCAACGTAGGTACACCATGCACGAGTGTAAATGCTGGCAACCATGCCAGGCACTTATGTAGCCTATGTTATAAGGTCTACACAGATAAATTAAGCTTAAGGCTACGCTAAGTTACGCTAGCAGGTAAGTCAGCAGGTAGTCTAAGGCTACCCCAAAACAGTCTGGAACAACAGTTAATACTTTAAGAAATAATTCTTCAGTGGACAGCAAAAGTGCTAGAACAACTAAGGATGAAGAAAAGAGATGAATGGCAGATGTATATATACCACTTGTTGTATTTATTACATATTGTCTGCTTAATAATTAGGGGAGGACTTTAAATAAGCCTTTTAAGCTTTTCTCTTGCCCTGCATTGTATTTTCTATTGAATTTCGGTCTTTGTCTATGTAGCTGTATTTTGTTGCTGTACAAATAAAGTTAAGTACTTTAGGTCTTACCTTTGCTTGTGCAGCCATGCATGCAGCTCACAGCAGTATATGAGTTTTTTTGGGGTTTTTTTGTGCATCATCTTTTAGATAAACTGATAACAGTTTGCATAGATGTGGGTATTAGTGGAAGACAGGAGCTGTTATTTTCCAGTAGAGGCAGGTTTCATGTGAACTTCAGTAAACGGGTTTAACCTAAGGAATTGTTGACACTAAAGGCTGGACCTCACTTCTCTAACTGTACCCAAGTCAACATGCAAAAGTGTCATTAATATAATTAGCATATTTAAAGGGCTTTTCCTGCATATAAGAAATTTTCAAGAGATTTTATGGAAGAGGCTTTGATTGTCCTCCAAAGACAAATCAGCAGGATTGCTATAAAAATATCTTTTAAGGAAATTTTTTAAGTGAGTTTCATTTCCTCAAAAATAAGTTTTTGGTCATTAAATGGTCAGAAATATCTTTTTTCACCAGCAGGGCCGAAGAATACATTGCTGCATTGCTGCAAACTGCGCCGACGGCCCACAGTTACCCATCACCTCTGTGTCATCACTTGAGTACACCTACAACACCACTCACCTGCACTCACCTGCCACTTTCACTGAGTAGCAGACAATCAGATAAGACTATAGATACTGGTCTGTTTAAATGTTTACTTACTCATCAGAAACTAATCTCCTCCACTTTTTCCTTGAGTAAATCACCAATATGATTGGAAAAAAATGAGAACGAGAAGCTGATCCTGGTAAGCCACCTGAGAAAATGTAACCTGTTACCAACTACTATTTTGTCTTTTACTTCCAACTGAATGTTTGTTTTTTGTAGTGGAAAAATCCACTCGTGTAGATCTACTGATACACACCTCATCATAAATCACTCAGTGTCACGGTGAGGAAAGGTTTTTGCTAAAGAATGTGATGGCGCAAATTCCACTGAAACCAGTCTGAAAGTGAAACCTGGCGATTACACACCACTAAGAAAGCCGTTTCATTTCACCCTCCTTTGATTAACAGAAAACAGTGTTGTAGGCTTTGTGGTTGTATTTCATTCTCTCCATGGCTGTGTCTTATTGACCTACTGGATTTTATTTGTAAGGATTATGTTTTAATGCGCATTTACTCGGGGGTCACATTATTTTTTGTCTTTTCTTATTGTCAATAAATCCCAGGAAAAATCTGTTGGATGCATGTTGAGGTTTGTGTTTTTTATACTTAGTTAAAAAGCCTATAGAGGATATATACTTTGAGTTAGACTGACCTTCTGTTTGTGAAGTCTTAATATGGAATGCGATAAAAAGCTTACTTTTTGTTTGTATGGTACAGGTAGATTCTGCTGGTGTTTACCTGATATTTATCTAACGTCTGTGTGTGACATGAATTAAGCTCTTGCTGTTTTCTATGACTCTACTGCACTGGTGGGATGCCTTTAAATAGATGAATGTTTGTTTTTGGGTAGATGGCAGCGTTACTATTATCCAACCAGATCACATGCGGCTATTTTAACAATAATAACAATAATAATAAATATTTGTATAGCACTTTTTAAAAACACACGGTTACAAAGTGCTTCACAGTTGGGATAAAACGCACATTAAAGAAGTGTACATATCCCATTTGTGTACATTTGTTCATACATGCATACTTCCATACAAACATTGGTTGTGAACTATAGCCATAAGTAAAAGCCGAACAATTTCTATAAAAATGAGATTTCAATGGTTGTTTAAAACAAACAAAAAAACAAACCAATGATTCAGCCGACCTGATGGGCTGAAGGAGGCCGCTCCAAAGTTTAGATGCTACAACCTGAAAAGTGTGGATTTATAATAAGAGAGTGGAACACAAAAAGGCCCTGATCCGATAACCAGAGAGGCCAACTGCTGAAATATGGTCTCAGCAGGTCTGCTATATAAGCAGGAGTCGGATCATGGAGGGTTGCATATCTAATTAATAAAAATTTTAAATGAATTCTGAATATCATTGGAAGCCAATGAAAGGAGGCACGAATATGGGTGATATGCAATCATCGACTAGTTTTTGTTAGAAGACTAGCTGTGTTTAATTTCTCCTTTTATTTCCTTCTGGAAAAGTCAACCAGAATTTAGAGCTAAATAAATAAAATTCCAACTGGCTGAACAACTTGTATCTCTGTATGTGCTAAAGAAGTACATATGTGTTGGATCAGTCACTTCAGAGTCAAAAACTAACCATGTGACAGACCATCTCTCAACACAAAAATCATTAGCAATAATTTAACAGCTCACAAAATATATAGCCCCAGTGGACCTTCATGCCTTGGGAGACCTGTATGGTAATGACAGCGCAAGCAACGGAGAGCCAAAGCTGACGGCCAACTGTTGCACGCCACTATAAGCAGACCAGGTGAGAGACCCTGAGCAATCTGGAGAGAAAGGTAACCATTAATAACCCTTCCACAGGTTTCACCTACATGAACCTTTAGAGTTTTACTTTTCATTGATCCAACAAAATCCATCATTCATTGATGGATTTTGTTGACCAAAGGCTCTCTTTCAGTCTCCCTGAATGGAGCTGATCTAACCAGTACGCAACTTTGAGCTTTTAGGGAGGGGCAAAAGCATATAGCTGAGAAGGAAAGGGGTGCGCTTGATTTATAACAAGAAAAGAAAAAACTAACAAACAAGAGCTTCACAGCGAAAATAAATGCAAAAGAGTAATTGTTTCATTGTTCGATGCTAATTGTCACTGAAATAAAAATTCCATTAATGGTACACACGGCCATACATGTCCACGTCAAAAGTGCTGGCTATAACGTCAAGATGCTGAGATGAAACTGTAGCGAGGCAAATTAACTTTAATACAAATCTAAAACTAATTTGCTTTAATGCATTAATGGGGGAAAAAGTGACTTTCATTGGCAAGCTATTGGTAATAATTGTTATCTTCAATGTCCAAAACCATCGTCCATTGGCCCAACCCTATTTTGGTCAACAACGCACCTTTATGGCACAGGAATATCAACACTTGCTTTTAGAATTGTTCAATAATATGTTTTCAAAAGATTTGGTGAAAAGCTAGAATATCACCACAAAGTTTTCCCATCTGGGATAAAGCACAACTGAAGCTTAGAAGTTAACTTAATAATGATTATGTGAGCTAAAACATATATATATTTGGAACTAGACATTTTGTCCACTGGCCTGCCAATTATGTCGGAGACAGTCGCTGCACTCAAGTAACTGTGCTGAAGGCCTCAGAAAGCAAAGGAAGGGGAGAGCGGGTGAGACTGTTCAAACACCACGTTGATGGTTTGTTTGACGTTATGTTTGAGCAACACTGGTTGACTCAAAGAGAGAAAGACTAAAAAGGAGTGGGGGTTGATGGCAGGGTGTGTCAACACCAGGTTAATGGTTTGTTCAGTGAACTCGACATGTTTCAGACTGGACTGCCTGATCTTTTATCTGTGAATTTCTTTTTCTTATGTGGCAGAAACAGGAAGAAAAAGAGTATGGACTTTCTATTATGTTATCGTACATTCCTAGATCTTACATAACGCACAAGTTTTTCTTTCACTTCACTCCCATACGTTTTGTTGTCCTCCGCTCTGTTTCACTAGGGTTTTGCTATGAACTGCACCTTTCCCTACTCTATTTATGTAATATTTACAATACTTTAAAGTTGCTCACATAGTTTAGTATATTTGAGGGGCAGAAAGTCAACCCTTAAGCTCCACCAGCGGTCGCCAGGCTCAATAAACTGATTCCAAACTAAAATCTTGTGCTGAAACCTAAAGCTGTGCAAAAAAAGAAAAAAAATACAAATAAAAAAATAAGGGACTAAAGGAGAGAGAGTCAATCATTAATATTTTTCTATTCATGCTCTTCCTCTTCATCTCTACAGCAGTGGCCATCTTACATTGGCAGTTCAACTCAACACTGGGTTTGCTGTACAGTGAAAGAAGTGTAGCTATCTGTCCATCTCTCCAGTATCAGAAAGGCAAGCCAGGATGCCCAGCTATATTAATGACACTGTAGCACGGTCTTCAACGCTATCCATGATCAGTTTAGTTGTAGAGACAGTCTCACTTTTATTTTGGAAGTATAGTCGCTGATAATCTGCTAACCTCTGCCCTTCTTGAGTCCTGTAGTCCTACTTCTGCTCTGGAGATCTGCTGTGAGTTGGAGGGCTGGCTACTCGTGGAGAATCCCTTCACTCTTCTTCTACAAGTTTAGTCACTTCGAACCGCCTAGTCCTGTCCCTTAATCTCTTGTGGTTTCCTTCCTTATATTGCAGTGATAGAAGTCTGTTATCTGCCCCTTTATGAGTCAGTTTTGAATGATATGACAGACACTCACAGATGTCCCTGCTACAAATAGAACATAAATATGTGATAAAACACTGATTACATTGTTTCAGACCTAACACTAAATGTACCTGCAGTTTCTTTTAACTCCAATAACAGAAATCCATCTACATATGCTTTGCATTGCATTTTAGACAGACTGAAACAGATTCCAGGAAATGCTTTCTGAATATAGTGTTCATTGTAGTTTCATGACACAATAGTCAAAAGCATGTGAATGTTTCATGAATGAGCCTCACGTTCTCAAACCAGAAGTAAAGCAATTTTCTCAGCTCTTTCCTTCATCTTCATTTGTCTTTTTCCAAAGTGCTGACAGGGTTTCCTGTTGGGGTGGAGAAGAGGAAGCAAAGAACAGCTAGTCACCATGTGACTTTTGTCTATTTCTGTTTCTTTGCATATGATTTGAGTATCTCTTTCTCTGCAGTCTTGCTGCTTAGTCTCCTTCTGATTAGGCATCTATGCCTCCACTTTATAAAGATCTTATATGAGCATTACAGAGCTACAAAAAAAATCTACAATATCTTAAAATCTATCAAATTAAAGCCCAAGTGATAAAATCCCCAGTTTTTAAAAGAAACTTTCAACCTAGCATCTAATTAAAGCCCCTGCATCAAGAAACTACCAAATAAGTATAAATATAATAGCTACCATACATAGGTAGTGTTTGTAATGATATCCAGGTGTGTGTGTAAGTTGAATCCAACACCCTTTACTGAGCTGAACTCATCTGTACTGCCTCATCACCTCCATCTCTCTTTACCTGTTGACTCATGTCCATCAGACCCTCCACCCTCCTTCCAAACTTTCCATGCACAGTCAAGTCTGTGGCTGCATCCCGATTCATGGGCTGGATCCTCATGAGGCTGTTTCTACACTGAACACGTCAGAACAGATCAGCCTGATCTGAAAGGCCACTGTAAATTAAACTGAGAAATCCAGCCTATTTTATCTGAATAAAAAGGGCACAACCAGCCTGTTCATTGCAGCCTTGACAGGGTGTTCCTGTTCAAAATGTGCCTTCAAGGGGTGACTATCCACTTAAGCATGACTTGTTTGCATGTAGTTAAGGTAATGAGGCTGTGTTACCTTACTCGGAGTTTAAAGCAGTGTATTACAAGCTCAACAGCCCACATGGCCTAAGCATCACAGTTTTTTAAATAAAAAAGCTACAACCATTAAGTTAGCTAATGAATCTTATCTTACTGTGGCCTTTAGCTGTTTTACACACAAAAACAGCTTGAAAAAAAACTATCAAGTTTAAAAAAGGAATAAATAATGAGGTTAATGTTATAACCTAATAATCCAGCCCAATTTGAACTGAAGAAGGCCACATCAGTTAAACCACTGTATGATAACCTTACTTTCTTTTAGTTTACAAACTTTCTGGCTCACAATCAGAAGGTGCATGTTTGTTTACACAAACTTTTGCTGGTAAGAAAGAGATTAATGAACATCAGCGTTTTATCATCAGAGCCTGGACTGGACCTGATACGGACTCATCGTACTGCCTTAGCACATCTCTAAAAGCTGTTAATGAACTCTGGACAATGTCAGGTCAGAACATTGTATGGTGAAACTTGTCAAATCAAGCACACAACAGGAGATAGCATGACTACGACTACCATAATCACCAATTTTTAGTCAGTAATTTTAATGTTTATTTGACAAGATTATTCATTATCTTAAACATCACACACTTAATGAACTTAAAAATTTTATGTCTCTTTACAGAGAGATTTTTTTTTTAATCTCTAAATGTAATTTAAGGAGATAGAGGTGGTGGCGGGCATCATCCAATCAGAAGTTCGGCCCAGACCTGCAGGTGTTTTTTAGCAGAGAGAGGCCTGGAGAGACGTGCGTGGCAGCCATGAAGAGAGCGATGAAGAGCTGACAGCCAACCAACACCTCAGTCACATGCTGACAAAAGCAGAACGGGTAACCCTCAAGACAAAGGCAGCTGCAGACAAACGTCGTTTTTCCGTCATTTTGGCTCAAACTGAACTAAACTCTGACTGAGTCTGGGCTTTTAGGAGTGGGGAAAACAAAGCTGTAAAGCAAAGGGGTGTGCTTGATTTATATTACAAGAAAGAATTTGTTTTGTAACAAACCTTAATGAAAAAGTAATCTTTTTTTTCTCAATTATCTTGTTTTCATAATTGCTGGAAGTCCAAGACTAAAATCTGATTAATCCCCCAGCGATAGGAGATGGTACGTGTATGCACTCTCTCACTCCTTGAAATACTCTGTTTGGTTTTAGCGAGGGAGGAAACACGACACTGACATGCTCCCACCATACAATTACCTGACCTGTTTTCACATGGGCACAATCAGACATCACTTGGACCTGGCACCGTTCAATGTGCAACATTTTCTCAGTTTCTCAGCTTAATGCCATTATTAACTCCAAACAATAGTCCATCGCATGCTTAGAAGGAAAATCACAACAGTCCAAAGCTGGTGAGCACTAAGCTCACTCAGCAGTTATTTATTGTACTTTGATGCATTTGAGGGCAGCTAATTGGTGACAATGATTGATTTAAAAGCACCTGAATAGATCATACTTCTAGTTTGTATGATCATTTTATCTGTGGAGGTGGCTCAGGTCTTTGTTCAGTGTCTGAACTTTAGAACATCCCCTGAGGCACATCTCAGCCTTCATGTTCTTTCTTTCCTTTTTGCTCTTCATCTTTTCTTCTTCCCTTCTTCCTCTCCTAATTGTTTCTTCACCCTGTCATTTCTAATGTCCCTCCTTCTGTCCTGTATTTTGTCCAATTTTTCTTATTTCTCCTCCTTCCATCTCAGCATAAACACACACAAATGACATACCTTTACATGTGAGTTTGTTTGGCCAGCTCTTAAGCAAAGCGTGCTCATTAAGTGTGTGTGTGTCCTCGCCCACATTCACCTGAGGCTGCCTATTTTCCTGTCAGCAGCAGGAGACTTCTCTGAAATCAGCCGCTCCTACATACACACCAAACTATCAGGAACCATAAACATCATATTAGCGACTTGACGAAGTATCGGTGACATCACATCACATTAAAGCGTCTAGTTTTAGCATTTTTGTATATGTGTGTACAGGAAAAGACTGCATTTTGCTCCCTGTGCACTCACACAGAGTTAATTACATAAGAGACTCATCATAAAATACAGTAACAGAGTCTTAAGGGTTGTTTATGACGACGTGTGCCCATGTTGAAATTGAACACGGTTGGAGCTTGCTTGTTTAAAGTCATTTCCCATTCAAAACACACACACACAGCTACTGTGTTATTCTCAGTTCACCTTCAGTACACAGTGCAGAAAAGACTGCACGCACAAAGTCTACGTATGTATAAACACATGACCACACACACAAGTGCAGGTGGGCAGGAAAGGGGGGCAGAGGAGAGGAGGAGGAAGAAGAGGTGTGGATGAAGAAAGAGGGAGAGAGGGAGAGGGAGAGAGGGAGAAGAAAGAGGAGAGAGGAAAGGATAAAAAAAATACAGAGTATGAAAAGAGCATGTCAGGATGGAAGGATAGATGAGAGCAGAGACGGAGGAGTGTGGGAGGTCGATGGCTCATAATGTCACTCCTGATATAACCGAAATCAATAAGCCGTCTGTCTCTCTCCAGGAGGACTCAAAGGTCTCATGACGCTGCCGCGGGATGGATTTTTATCTGATGTTTGACGTGTTTTCACATCAAACAGGAAGTTAGAGGAGGATATAATAACTTTAGGGGTTGAGATTAAAATAAGAGTGAGCACTTCTAAGCTTATTGCGGCTATGCACATTTAAAAAATAATTGCATTATCTCATAGAGCTATGGACTGAAGCCTCAATTTAAGACGGCACAGAAAGTCTTCTCACAAAGGGCTCTTAAGTGAACAAACACTGAGATCCTCTTTAGCTCCTGCAGGTATTTCTACACATGCTGTTAAGACTGGCCACTTGTTAAGTGCTGATGCAATGACTGTGTTTCCTGGTCCAAGCGTCTCCTTCATCCCCATCTTTTAAACATACTGCAGCGCTTTGTCTCTCTCTCTTTTTTTTTTTTTTTTATTTAACAAAC
>VUQI01004547.1:70498-92405 GCA_015106735.1 Paratilapia polleni | reverse complement strand
CAATGTGGCAAATCAGGTTGCAAATCAGGGTTATTCCACCAAATATTGATTTCTGAACACTTCCTAAGTTAAAACATTTGTAATGTGTTGTTTAAAACTGAATATGAACTTGTTTTTTTTTTTTTTTGCATTATTTGAGGTCTGTTGTTCACGTTCAATTACTCAAACATATACGTATAAATAGCAAAATCAGAGAAACTGATAATTTTGGAGTGGTCTCTTAATTTTTTCCGGAGCTGTATATCATATTATTCAAGTTTTGTGGCTATAAATCAGATGTTATTGTGGTGAAATTAAAATTATACAATGCTTATATAAGGTGTTATTGGTGCAGAAATGCTAAAAATGGGCCATTTTCAGCCCATTGATAAGTGGTTCCTAGGAAACATGATGACATCATAATATCTGATACAGGTAAAAACCTTCAGGGGCCTAAGATGTTGCTTTGTGCCAAGTCTGGCTGCTGAACTCCTGAAGTTCCCAGGAGTTCAGCGGGAGTATTGCAATATTATCACTGATGCGTTATCATATAAGCAATCTGGACACCCATCGACCAGTCTGCCTCTGGAGGCAACTATCAATTTTTCTGAACTTCCACTGTAGCCAACAGATATCTTGCCCAAGGCTTCCTATTTCATCCGCCACTCGTTTACATTTACATATTTTAAAAACCTATTAAAAAGTTTAATAGTTGTCAGACAATAGCCAATGATTTCAAGACCACTTCAGAACTTATAAACATGAACTGTCATTACTTGGGGCATTTTGAATTGAAATAATGAGTTGAATGAATGTACTGCAAGAGTGCACTGAGAGTTCACTCTACTCGTTAAACTTATTAAAAAAAAAAAAAAAAGTCAGCAGCAACAAGCAGCAAGCATTTTCATGGCAAAATTCTCCAGAGACTTTTTTTAAATTGTGAAGAAAGATATGAAGAAACTTACTTTAATTATTCTTAAATTGTTTGTTTCTACTAATAGCAATGAAATAATGTTAATCATAATGGCACATATTAAAATTCCTCTGCTGTCCCAAGTGCTTAAAATAAAAATAAAAAAAAGTGGGAAAAAATTGGAAGTTGTTATTGTTTAATTAAGAAGTGACTCTTCAAACTGAGAAACTGCGAGTGGAAAGCAAATCTGACTGTAATGTCTGTGAGTGTGACTGAAGAGCTGTTGATTAATCTTAAGTTTGTTTTCTCTCAGTTAATTTAGCTCAGCTGGTTTTACATTTTTAATATTAATTAGCAGACTAATTGTTCCACCTTCAAGTTCAGTTCACTCATATTTTCAAGGCAGCAGGGGGACTTAAGTTTTTGAACTTATGCCAACTTATTTATAGTAAATGCAAATGCTCAAAAGTTCTCCCTCCACTGAAATCATGAAACTGGAATGTGAGAGTGGTAGCTCGACCCAGTTTCTCTATTATCACAAAATGTTGAACATGCAAAAATGGGAAGATGAGCCTTAAAATGAGAAGTCCCAGTATATCCCTGAGGCATATGGCTGGAATGAAATCTACCCTACTCAGGCAATGTGTTTGCCAAGAAGGAGACATTCTAGTCTTTTTGATATATTCATGTTTCATTCGTCCACCTAGCACCTGTCTTCATTTACTCCTTGCCTTCACTTGCTTCTTGGCTTCCTGTGTAGATGGCGCTTGTCCCATGGGCCCTCTGGCACTCTAGGTAATGGAAGCATGGGGCAAGCATAGGTTAGACGTAGATTATGTGAGCATCTCTTCTCAGTTGGTCTGATTAGTCCTCAGCTTCCTGTCATAGGATAGCCACGGTGTCATCTTCCTTGACCAAGAGGACACCTTCAGATGGTGGATAAGCTGATAAAGGGGTGTCATTACCTATTGGATAAGGTAGTGACAGAAACAACGCATTTTACATATTTAACACTGCTCCCAGATTTTTAATTTTGGACTGTCACTGCTGACTGCAGTAAAATTAGGAAATGATTTAATAGTCCAATTAAAATGCTGTCAGTAATTTTCAGGTGCGTTTGCATTTGAATTGCAGAATTGGCAGCCAAAGGACACTCAAGGCTCATTTGGTGATGAGATTCTGCTTTCACACAGCTCAGCAAAACTGTGGTCAGTCACAATGTGGTTAACTATTCGTTAAAACCCCTCCCATGAACTGTGAAGCTCTCATTTAAGCATAGCAAATGTAAACTGTCACTTTTAATTACCACTGGGTGGGTGGTATGATTTTTTTTTAGCTTCCAAAAGAAAAAAACACTTGAAAACTGAAGCACATACTTTTTTGATGGCCTATATACCACACAGCAAACCATATTATTTGTCAGCTAACTCTGTTAAAAATGATCCAAAGGCACCAATACCACAAACACGGGGGAGAGGTTCAGTAAAGTGACTCAGTATAGTTAAAGTGAGGTCATAGATGGTTTAAATCTGGGCGTAGCTTCTAGGTTGGAAAAATGAAGCAAACCTGCATTCTATCTGAAGGCCACCAGATAGCGATAGCTGTGGTTACAAAAAGACTTCTACTCCTGTAGAAGACTATTGAAAAACAGCTTTCTGGTTTGACAGCTTCTGACTGACTGTAGTTTTACAGTCAGACCCACCCCTCCTCGTCACATCTGTTTTTTTTTTTTTGTTTTATTTTGTTGTTTTTTTAAACCGAGATGGGGACGGTGGAAACGCTCATCTCAAGGCTTCAAAACGGGATTTCAGAAACCAAAAGATGATGTCATGGGAGCTACGTCCATTTTTTTTACACTGTTTATGAGTGAGGGCTAGTAGACAATTTTTGGCTACAGCTGCCCATGTCAGGACACCTGTCAATCCAAGAAGTCATGCGCTTCACTCCAGTATCCAGATTGATGAGCTATAAGAAAAAATGACAAAATGAAACAATCAAAGCTAAAGCCCCATTTTTTCATACCAGGCTAACATGCTTTGTAATGCTGTGAAGTTGGTCATTTTAACATAGATGTCCTGGGTGCACTAGACTCATTTTGAAGCCTGGCTAAAATGGCCACTCCAGGAACTGCAGTATTTGGCACTTCCGCATTGGCTTTTTCTTGATCTGTCCTATTGGAGAGTTCAAGTGCATCTGTATTACCACAAAGAACAGTGGTATTGCTTGTTGTAAACATTAAAAAAATTTGCCAGAGACTGGGATAAACCAATTCACACAGTTATCAAGAACTTTCTTAGTTTTCCTGCTGAAGCTGATAATATTGCTAGCAGTAAGTGGTCAGCTGCTGAAATTGGTTTTCTTTTCAACTTGTTACAAGAAGACCTAATCGGACACCTGCTCTTTCTACCTGACTGAAGTCAAGTAGAACCTGACGTTGTTTTGGTTACAACTGTTAGGTAAAATACATTATTTTTGCAAAACAAACATTTCTTTACTTTTTCAAGCAAAGAATCAGTTGTTGCTAAAAATTGGTATCCTATTTACCTATTCTTCACACAAAAAAAAAAACACATTCGCCCCAGTTCTGTTTCTCAGAATCCTTGGCAGGTAGGTGATTACCTATGGTTCCACATTTGTAGCTAAGCTAGCAAGATGGGCAGAAAGGAAAGCCTTTATATCAGTCATTACTTTGAATTTGCGAGTGAAAAGCACAACAGCAACATGCAAATAGTGCCTGGATGATGAGTGAGTATCAGCTACAATGAGCTCTAATACAAATTTTAAGAAGCACCTGCAAGCTAAGTACAGGTCCACAACAATGTTGAGGAGGAGAATGATGTCAGACATGGCTAGTTGTTAATTCGCTATGCAATGACACACATACATACATACAAAGGTAATTGTACAATAGGCTCCATACGTTCTGGACAATATATCCAGCATGCACTAGTAATTGCAAAGGATGTTCATGTTTTTTTCACCCAAAAGCTTTGAGTTACTTTTCTCAGAAGGTAATGCTGAAACAATAAGTTAAATTAAATAAGTTAAATTTGTAATATAGACCTGAGGTAGACTGGTGACTGGTCCAGGGTGTACCCTGCCTTTTGTCCTATGAAAGCTGGGATAGGCTTCAGCCTGAATTGGATAAGCAGAAGAAAATGGATGGATGGCTGGATGGATTATTTTTAAAAGCAGTTTAACCCAACACTGGAAAATCATTGACCAGTTATTTAATAAAGAAAAAAAAATACTGTTTTCTGCATGCCACATCTACCATTGATATTCTTCTGTGCATGAAAAGCTTCACAGAAAACAGTAAAGGAGGCCAGTCAGTTTATCCAACAATAGTCAGAGCATTATGTGCCAAACACATATTAAAATTGACAAACTTTTACACATAGTAAGTTCCTCCTTAGAAGTATGTACTTTGGCAGAATTTCCTGTTATTAGTTCAAAATCCAACATTTATGCTGAAGTAATGGAAAGGGCTTAAGTTGTCTGGAAGAGATGGAAAATCAATGCTGGCTAATAAATATGTGCAAAAAAAAAAATCTAATAACACCAAATCTCACCCTGCAAATTTCAGCGCATGCACGCACATAAACACATGAATATTAAGCTTCCTGTGATGCCAGCTGTAGTGTGTATTTCGGCTGCTGTTTATTCCCCCATTCCTCTCACTTATCTATGCCTTTCACTGCAGATGGTGCAACAAACAAACTGCAACCATTTGAGTCATGTTTCATAAAGGCAAGCCAATTACTGAAAACATATTCTTTCACCCATTTTCTATGAATGACTTAAATTAAAGCGTTTTTGGAGCCCAGTCCTCTTTGCATCATAGAAATTTCTGTCTCAGGGTCCAATTTGCAACAGGGTGTGCTGATGGAAGCATTAGGCTTCCTTGCCGCAGTAGGAGGGTGGTATCATGATTAATTTAGGCTTGTTTTGTCAGCGCAGGAAGCCACAAAAAAAGCTCATTACAATCAGCTGGGTTTTGTCACAGTCCGGGCTCCCTCTTATCCCCCATAGCGAAGCAGAACGATGCAGCCTCTGTGAATATGCATTGATGATGATTGCATGATTTATGCATGAGCGTCATGGAACCTTAAGACTATCTCGCCCAATAGAAGTCCTTGAAATCCTGAAATTAGAGCTTTTGTCTCTGTTCTTAAAATGTTTGTGTAAGCCACTCAGCTACATCACTCACAGTCCATTCTCGAATGCGTGGGAACACAATTGAATAAGTGCAACTATAAGATAACAGTGGCTTGTTTGTTTTAATATTTACTAAGTGCTTGTACAGAGCTATTAAGAGACATGTTGTAAGCTGTCATGTTTCCTTGCAGAGTACATTCAGTATTCAGTTTGTTGCATGTCTCTGTTTGACTTTAGGCTTTCACTGACATTACCTGCAATTAGGCTGTCATAATTGCATAATTGGCTGATATAATTGACTTGCCAGCAATAGACTTGAATCAGGATGGTGATTTATGGTTATATGAGTGTTATGGGAGTGATGTGTGCAATGACCTTCCAGTGAGCTCAGCTCATGTGGGTGCTGACCCTTCGATAAACACAGACAAGGTCTCCCAGACAGCCTGCGTATGTGTGTGCCCTAGAGTTTTCTTGTTGGCTCTGATAGATGATGATGATGCATTGGTCTGCTTACCAAGTTTTCTGCACAGCTCCTGCCTTTTACACACAGCACCTGACTGTATTGTGTGTAGCTTGTGTTATTCAAACCTTACAGTTAAAAACTGAACTCCTCTATGTAAAAATTAAGATTTTTTTGAACATGTTAGCATGTTTTGTGAACATGTTAGCATGCTGAAGTTAGCATTTGGCTCAAAGCACTGTCACGTCTGCGTCCAGTCCTGTAAACTGCTAGTGCACAAAGTCATTTGAAAGCGGTAGGCCTAATAATAAAGTATGCTAAGTCAAGTTACAGTAGTGGCTGTCTGTCAGGGCAAGCAGTGTTGTACAGTGAAATCTAAAAATAGACATCAGTTAAAAGCTACAAAAGTGAAAGTGAATTGTCTCCTTGCATCTGTTAAGGAGCTTTCCCCTGTTTGCATCCATCCTTTAAATTACCGCCATCTTGTGGCCTCACTTGGCTATTGTCTCTGGAAGCAGGCTTGACTCTGCTTGACTCAGATTTCATTGAAATCTACAGTGTGTTGTTTTGATAAGCATGTCCCCTTAACAAAAAACTCAAACTGAGAAGCTAGGAGCTTTTTCTGCTTATTTGCATGTGCGCATTATGGATAAACCTCTGGTTTTTGATGGGAGACTAATGGGAGACCAGCATGCTGGAAAGCTGCCGCTGGCTCTGCTTTCACTGCTCTGAGATCAGTTACCATCTGCGTGTTTGTGGAAACAGAACCAGCATTTAGCAAGTAAACGAGCACTCTGATTTATCATCTTAACGGAAGAGTTTCCTCTTATAAACCACCTTGGCCAACATAAAGTGATGTAGAGTGTAGTGTGAAGAAGTTTTGTAACAACTCCTTTAGCAGGTTAGCAAAGATGGAGAGCGGAAGTCAAATCCCCCCCATGTTCGGTTTAATAAAATAGGCTATTTGAACAGGTGCAGGACAGCCACACTACAAACCTATGATTTTACAGAATATGATGTATTAAACAGAATATAAAGTATTTAAAATGGTGGTGTTGAAGGGGGATTGGGAGGGGGGTGTCTACAGCTAGTAGTATTCACTCCCTTGTTTCTGTCCACTCTGTCCACTATATGATTAAACCAGCAGACACAGAAGTCACTGACAGATTGACCATTGCGGCTGACCTCTTGCTCCCAGTTCAGGATGAATGATGGAGGGAGGCTTCCCTAACATCTTTAAAAAACCTGTCTCTCAGGTAGTGGTTCCTCCATCTGAAGAGTAGGCCTCGTATGTCAGTTACATTATTAACAGCAGCACAAAAAAGTACAAACCAATCTTGAGCCTGTGTTGTCTGTTTTCATAGAAACTTTCTCACCTCTCACTGCAGACTCCAGATTTCCCTTCCACCCATTTATCCCCTCCCACTCTCACTTTGCTCTCCAACTTTCTTCTCTCGCTCATCTCCCTCTGCTGAGCCAGATCTCTTCCATATTCCTTTTGCTCAGGTCCGCAGGCTGAGACAGACTTACTTAACAAGCGCCTGGCAGGCTGGGCGGTGGATGTGGCAGCTGTGGAATAGAGGTTGATGTGGCCCTTTGTACCACAGGAGAGTGAATCCCAGGGAGGGAGTCTCCAGATGGGCTCGGTTTGAAGCAGTTCACCCCTGGTTCTCTCTAAATGAATGCCGTACGGGATAACACTGCATATTTGAATACTAAAAAGCAGACTGAGTGTAATTAATTACCTGACTGTATTTTGGTCTGTATTGACACACTGCATTGACAGAATTTCCTCTGTAGAATATGCAATAATAAAGCTAATTTCATATCCACACGTAAGTATGCAGTTTTTTTTTCTCTCCATATTCATGCACACAAAGAAACTGACCTCTGCCACCACACATTCAAAATGTGTGACAGATGCTTTGATCTATATCTATTTATTCTCTATTCTACCTTGTCCAGGCTCCTGGTATTCTCCCTGCGTGCTGCTGTGCTGACACTGCTTTCCTCTGCATCCCATTGATTCTGGAGCCCTGAGTGATAGATGGGTTTAATAAAGCAAGGTGCAGTCTCCCCAAATAAATGAGCAAACGCAGGATTTATTACCAACATCTGCATTTTAAGGGGCGTAAACAGGCCCTAAGCTGGGAAACAGTTTCATGATACTCCTTCAACCCAAAGTCTGGGCCAGAAACAGTCTATGTGCATAGTTGTGCACATAGACACTCAGACATGAACATGCCTATTACACACCCTGGCTGATGCACATACTTTCACTCACTGCCTTTCCCATCCGCTCTATTTCATTCTATCCGTCACTTAATTCTCACATCTTTTGCCATTCGTCTTTCTGCTTCAATAAAAGGAGACCTTGGCTCTTCCTGGCATCTCTCTTCTTCTCGGTTCTGCATGTTCTTCAGGCTTTTCTTTTTTCTTTTGTCTTTCCACTCTTATTCTGACAGACATTCCCTCCCTTTGAAGCTACAGAGGGATTTTTCTTTGAACCAAAGTGCTCATCACTAGTTTGTCATCATATATAATGGTCTTTTTGTCATAAACAGCAGCACAATTAATTTGCCCTCTTGCCTTTTTTTTTTTTTTTTGCAATGGCAGTGCTACAGGCTGCTTAGTGGTGGTGATTTATCCATGCACGGTGCCAGTGGAGCTAAATCTCTACTCCCCTTGGCACCCAAACAGTAGTGTGCATGGTTTAATTTCAGCTTTGAAAGACTGTCGTGCTGCAGTGATAATGCAGGCCTGTTTGCCAGTGATTGGACTAATTAACAGGCTCACAGATGATCCGTGACTGTCTTAACCAGTCACAGTGGAGGAAGGTGAAAAGACAGAGAGAGAGAAAGAAGGAGACTGGAAAAGTATCTTGACCTGTGAAGCCCCTTTAAAAGTGATCACTTCACTCCTTCATTTTCATGTGCACAAAAGGAGCTACAGGCTATACAGTGCCTAAAAATTTCAGTCACAGATAACAGACTTTTCCCCACAAGCATGTTTTTTTTTTTTTTTCTTTTAATGAATGACAACAGAGCTGATAATTACAAACACATCTGCAAGGTCTTTCACAGGGCTCATGCACTTTTTTTTCACTGGGCACTTGTGGCTGTTCCTTTAAAATCTGATACCCTGAAAGGTTTACAGAGGACTTTGTCCCTCCCTTTCCTCTCTGTCTCACTGCAGACAACCTCCCAAAGCTTTATACAACAAGTGTTAGTCTGATAGCTGTCCCTGCGTGTAATTGCTGACTGAGCTGTGACTAAGTGGAAGAAATGGTATGTTTACCACACATTCATTAGTCAGCTATATGTTTCACAATGGGGGAGTGCAATGTGTGTGCACGCTCCTGACACTGATGTATGGCTATAGGGGAGAACAACTGGGCAATTTGTTCCTAAACCTTACCTATGCTGTCTAGAATGTAAGTGCCAGCCTAAACTGTACACTTTGCAACATTTTACAAACTCATAAGATGTAAACTTATTTGTCACAAGTGTCATGCACATGCTCCTGGTCTGTTTTAATATGTGAAGCTGTGTACCTCAATATATGCACTTCAAAGAAAAAATATTAAACAAAGTCAAAGCATGAGGGTGATAGTGTCTTAACAGGGGGCGCCATACTGCAGCGAGAGATCCTCAAATGTTTGCCGCAGACTGCTTCATGCTCATCTGATTAACCCAGTTTATCCAGTGTAAAGGCACAGCATGGGGGCAATGTGCAACAATGCAAGTACAGATGTATTCAGTTTAACCTTTCTTGTGAGAAACATGCATATATATGTAGCCCCTGGTGATATAAGAAAATTTGCGTGGATGTTTTTGAGTTGTTTTTTTTCTTTTCTTTTTTTCATAGGGCTGTGATCACCTGACATATTGCACTAATTTAAGGACACCCCAGCCAATATCTCCAGAGCTGCTAGACTATTAATGAAGCTGATTGCATAAATCATTACTGACCCTGCTGCCTCATTCTCATGTTTTACTGCTAGGCTATCTGTATTACAGAAAGCCATCAATGTTTTAAATGCAATCTTCTTCATTCTGTCATATCCAGCAACCTTTTTCATGTTCACAGCTTCCATAAATGTAAACCTACTCCTGATCTAGTGAAAATTTCATTTATTTATTTTTTTTCAAGATGATCATCAGATTTTTATTTATTTATTTTTTTATAAGGCCAAAATCTAATATGAAGAACACAAATGGAAGAGATACTGTGCTTAATTATATGTTACACACATGTGATCAGTTTAACTCACCAGCTGCTTGTCTGAAGTCACTTTCAGAGGTCAGCCCAGGTTATTAGATTTCTGTAACATTTCTGTACTGTTTGAACTGAATTAATTTATAGCAATGTTATTAAAGTTGTGGCACATATTTGAATGAAATGTAATGGCACCCAGATTACATTTTTTCTTTTAATATATTGAGGAAATGTTTTTGAATACTGGTGAGTTGCACCTAGGGAGCATCTTGTGACGGGATCACACCATCCATGATGGTAATGACTTCCCAGATCACACCCATCTTCGAAACCGGCCTTCATTTTAATGCTAGCCATATTGCTGTAAATTCTTGTGACTGCCTCTTTGAGGGCTGCTTGCATGTGGACTGCCAGACAGACAAGGTAAAAATAATCCCAATTTTATTATCGCTGCTAGTCAGTGTTGATTCTTAATGTATTAGTCAATTGTTCACTATCTGATTTTGTAACAGAATATCTGCTCATGTATGCACAAAACTCACTAAGAAAATTCCAATCTCCTTTGTAAAAGACAAGTTTGTAAGCTCTCCATGTACTCTGACCACCTCCCTGTAATTTCAGTGGACATACCTGATATAACTGCAGCAATAACAACAGGCCATTTCCTTCCAGCACTTACTGTAGTTCTCAGTTATTCTGTTAAAAAAAATAGCTGTGGTCATGTACTGTACATTATCTTGTCTAGTCTCGTGTGCCAGATGCCAAATATCACACCATATTTTGGTGGCTTACCACAAATGTCCAGTCATGTCTAAATAAGGTTGTGAGGAGCATCTATGTAAAAGACACCTATATCTGAAGGACATAGATATCTTATCTCAATCACTTTAAATGATGCAAGCGATGTTTCATATTCTATATATTAAAGAGAGCTGATTAGGTTGTTGATTAGGTTTAAATTGTAGGCACTTCACCTTTAGGGAAAATGTTATTTTGCAGCTCGCTCTCCAGAACATGCCTGCTGTTATGCAAGTTACCATGTAAACTATAGTTCACAACTGTAAGGGCCAAACACATAAGAATCTCTGTTATATAACTGCATGGATACACCACAAAAATAGGAAGAATTTTCCCATCCCAGCTTTTCTATGTAAGAAACATTACAGTTGGTAGAAGTAGGCCGGACAAAGCCTACTTCTACCAAATTTGAGAGCAAGAAAGTCAAATCTCAACAGAGCCCCTTTGTTTACATGTTTCCCTGTGCATGAATGTCGGGTTTCTCTCACTCTTGACCAAGGCACATGCTTAAATCTTTCAATCAATAAAGGACAGCTTACTTTATATGAAGTCTGACTGTGTATTTAAGATAGTATTAACATTTCATTTCCTGTCTAAAAGCAAAAATAAATCTTCAAACAGACTTTTTTTTTTTTAGCTCTAACTCTTTGAAGGTCTCAGCCCATTTCCTGGGGTCACAAAGCACTGGACCACCAAAGAACTTGCTGCACAGATCAGTCCTAACTAGGCAACCTTAAACCAGGTACAAAGCGCCATCGGGATAGGGGGAGTGAAGTCAGCCACGACCTCTCAGTAAGCCCTCTCTGTGGGGTGAAAAGTGTGCAGCACTGCCTCAACTACATAACATTGCTTTCCTGCTTGGACATCTGGGGTCAAAATCATTGTGTATTCCTGAGCTACTGGTTCAGGGTTGCTTGGGGGGAGTCAGAAAGCACTGCAGCGTGTTAGCAAGCTGTTAGAGCACGGCTGTAAATGATTCATATTGTACAGGCAGGCACGTTCATGCTAGTACTGATTTTAAAGCAGCGGCTGAATGATGTCCTCTAACTCAAGGTCTGGGGTCCCTGAGCAGATATTATGCCTCAGGTTAGTCCTATTAATGAGGAAGAAGTGATTTCCCCCTTTCCCTGCAATGTTGTTCACATATGTTTCTGGAGACTTTTGATGAAATGTGGCATTGGAGGACCATTAGTCCAGGCATGCTCAAGTCACTGCAAAGCTGATGGTAATCTGCTCTGGGACAATCTGCACTGGCACCATTCCTCCCAGTGGGAATGTGTCAGTCTACTAGTAGTAAAATGAACACCTCTCTTATACTTTATATTCCTCTCTTCTCCCTTCTCTTGGGGCTCATCTTCTCTTCTCTTCTCTTCTCTTCTCTTCTC
Organism: Paratilapia polleni; assembly: GCA_015106735.1. Taxonomy (NCBI): domain Eukaryota; kingdom Metazoa; phylum Chordata; class Actinopteri; order Cichliformes; family Cichlidae; genus Paratilapia; species Paratilapia polleni. The sequence goes on along the minus strand of VUQI01004547.1, from coordinate 80,494 downwards.
TTCTCTTCTCTTCTCTTCTCTTCTCTTCTCTTTCTCTTTCTCTCTTGCTTTGTCCTGAGCATGTATTCTACCTCAGTCATCCCCAAGAAGATGGATTGGCAGGATAAGGTTGCAGCATCTGTAAAGGCTCTCATTGGGGCTTAATGAATACCATTAATTCAATCAGGGGACTTGTTGGGATGGCCATGGCCTTTGTCCAGTCATGATTAAGCGATGCTATCAGTTATCAATCGTAATGAGCTCTTGTGGCTGTAGGAGACGAGAGCCGGCTGGTGAAATAATAACATCTTGCTCTGATGATAGCGGGTAAGGCCAGACACCTATCATCCCAACCTCACGATATTGCGGTGTGTGTGTGGGATTGGTATATCTCATAGCTTAGCACGAGTCAGATGGAAACATTAGCACTTTGATGCATTATTGATATAGCGATGATAAGATTTCATGTGACAGTCTTTCTTGTCGAAAACATCTGTGAGTTCATTTCCTTAAGGCAGCTATAATCAATGCTTTTATATGAACAATGGATCCAGTGGCTGCATGAAAGAGATGGCTCATAATGACAAACACATAGAGATTTATTAACTGAATCTAAAGCTCCCCTTGGCTTTATGGAGCTTTTATGGAGTTTTAGCCCACTGTTAGCTGTCTTTTCTGCAATGCTACTGTTTTGGCTTTCTCTTGCCTCTCTAATTGCTTTGTTTTTAGCCACAGCAGGCAGCTCTTTTCAGCCACAAACGACTAGCTATGGATCATTTGGTCCCTACAGGGTTTGGTATTTCCCTCTGGAGTAGGTGACCAAAAGAAAGCTAGAAGAGAATTAATACTGGACTTACATTTACCAGGTGCCAACACAATTGCAAAAAAATGATGCTGCTTTGTAACTGCTACTGCTCATGTGGCTTTTGCTGAGCAACTTCCTAGTAAGCACAGATTTCATGTTTTTCACTTCATGTCACACCAAATCAATTTTATGTCTTATAAATCACAAGTAAATTATAAATTTACCTCAAAAGGCTTCTATCATCTGTATAAGAAAATGATGTCCTTTATCTCACACCCTTGTTCAAATCTATATGTTTTGCACTGAGCTAAATTTGGTTAAAAGGTATGCTTATTTCAGTTAATACATTGTTCTAATAGCATTTATATGCTTATATTGGATATATGCTTAGTTATCCTCTTGTGTTTGTGCAATGAATGTGAAGCTGCACCCACAGACTATATACTTGTAAAAAAAAAGTATATAGAGTACTTTAATGATAGCCAGTAGTGTGTGGAGTCGCATTTTGAAGCCTCATGTTTCTCGTTTTTGAGCCACGACTGACCGTATTTGGACGAGAGTCTAAGCTGCTTGATTATCAAGGTGCACCCATAGTGTATAGGTGTTTTAGTGCTAACATATAAAAAAAAAAAATAACACTACAGTGTCACTCAACTTAAACTGGAGCACACACTTTGTGGACAGGCTGTTAGGGTACTGTTAACCACAAGTTATTGTGAGATAATTGCATTAAAAATGCTCGAAAGGGAACAAACATGGTTGAGAGGTCCAGTTAGCTGAACAGCACATAGTTAGTGGGTATATTTGGCTTCAATTTTCAGATCTGGAGGTTGAACATAGCAGCACAACTGCTAGTTTTAGCAAAATCTGCCTGCAGTACATAGTAGGTTTTAAAAGTAGACAGAGCCATGCCAGCTGTAACCTGCATCCCCAGTCTTTATGCTAGGCTACTAACACATGCTTCATATTAATTTTACAGACATTAGAATGGCATTAATCTGTTCCAAGGTCAAAATCCACCCACTTGCACTCAACATGAATGCAGGGCTTAACACTTAAGAGTGGCCTTTATATATTATGTTTGTGTGTGTGCATAAGCAGACATTATTGCACAAGATCAGATACTAAGCAAACATTTTACTGATACATTAAGGTTGAACATTTTTTACCAGCAGTGATAACAAAGCTGGTATTAGTTTCATCCTGCGAGTCTGTCTGTGCTTTAGTGTGTGCACATCGTATCAAATTGCAGTCCTGGAGATACTTTGCTAGGTGTTTATATATCTGTCTGTTTTGTCCACACGAAAGCAACATTCAAAGATGCAGTCATGAAACTATCTAAAGATCAGTAATTAAAACATATTTTTTTCCAACCATATAAAACCATGTCGCAGTTATGTGCTGAACTCCAGTAATCTTGTTAACCACCCTCTGGCATTTGGTTCATATTTACCAGAGAGATATGGGAGTGGGAGTCAATTTTCTCTCTTGGCAAGAAAGCAAATAAGTCGAAAACATTTACAGTTCTTTTAAATGGCCATCTTGTGGTATGTAGTATAACTTTGCGTGTATAAGCATGGTTATATGGTTATATGTTTCTGTAAATGTATTCTGACTTCACCGAATCCTGATTATTTTTCTAAAGGTAGATTGCTTGTCTAAATGAAGATGATGCCCATCCCCATCTATACTCTTTAAGAATGCAGCATGTGTGTGGTTTTTGTCCACCAAATTTAAATAATTCACATAAAGCAGTCTCCATTCAGTTTTTATGAGCCCCCAGTGGCAGTTCAAGGCAGTTCAGCCTGTTTATATCACAATCTCCCTCATGTGCCCTCACCTCATCCTTTCTTAATTTTGCATTTGGTTGCAGCCTCAAAACGCCTATAACCTCTATGTTCTTTTCTGATTTTTAATAACAACCTTCATATCTATCATACAGGCTCTGTAGCCTTTACAAAGAGCTGCTGTCTTTGTAAACACTCAGCACTACTATAACTCATGGTACAAGGTATTTAAGTGCACATATGACTTTGAAGATAAAACCCAAGGGCACATTCCTTGACGGCTTATAGAAGAATCAAAAACAAACAACCCATCACGCAGAGGCACCAACAACTACAGGAAGAGCCCATTGTACAGAACGGCTGAGCAGAGCTAGCTGCACCAGGCCCAGAGTGATGCACTATTCTCATCTCTCGCTTAACGTTATTAAAAGTTTCAGCCTGGAGGCCAAGAAGGTTTAGCAGAGGATTATTATTTCAAGCTCCCTGAAAAATAAATCAATCCTTTATCAAAGTCCGCAGTCCCCATGAACTGCGTAATCAAATTGAACACTGTTCTAGGCTAGTATCCTGTTACTGTTCTATTAAACTGAGCTATTGCTGAGGGAGATGGCTCAAAAATAGCCATCCTCATAAGACATGGGTGTTATGTGCAGACAATTGAAAAATCACATAAATTTGTCACTGTAAAGCATTTTTCCTAAAGGATTTTTTCTTTGAAGTTTTTCCTCTCTTCATTACGTCCTGAGTGTGAAAGATTCTTTGTGTTAAGGAAAAGTCCACAGTATGTAAGGTTAGTTGTAGTGGCTGTATATACATTTTAAATATGAAAGACATTTTACCCAGTGTACCAGCTAAGTCTCCTTTCACTCTTAACTTTGCATTAAATGGCTCCCTGACATTTAGAGCGAATCTATTGACCAGACCTATTTCTTTTGTTCATGCATTTCTGTAATGCAATTTGCGGGCAACAATATCTTTCCCGCTGCTCCGTCTCTCGCTCTCTCTCTCTCTCTCTCTCAGGCTGGTATGCCTGTCCGCTCCCTGTGATTGGACGCGGCTTTCCTGCGGGCTTGGCACTTCTATTGAACCAGTCCCCATTGTATAGCATCCATCAAGAGGCGGAGCAGATGAAGTGTATTTGCTGTTATAGTCAATGAAGAAAATGACAGTGAATTCAAAAATATGCTGATGACTCCACTTGAAACAGCAGTTGCACTGAATTCAGACGAGGCAGTGTTTCCACTGCAGTGCTTCGACTCCCTTTAAAAGTTTCCCATGATGCTGGTGGGGATTTCACTTTGGAGATGATGAGAAATGATATTGTCCAGGGCAATGAATACAATGTGTGACTGAGCGCATGCTATAGATTAGTTTTTCAAACAATCCCGGATTTCATTTTTTTTGTTTTGTTTTGTCAGTCCGCAGTGGAAAATAGGAATACATAAACATAAGGATGTAAATATTTTACAGAAAAACATCATAATGTTCGCATGTCAGTGACGTGAAGTGCACATGGAAATAATAAGTTATGGATGAATCCTGGCAAACACTGTTACCCTGACCTGAAAGTGCAAAACATAGGAGAGAATAAAACATCACCTCATTAGTTCTCCATTCAAACCCAAAGATGTTTTAATATTAAGCAACACCAGCAGAGGCTAAAATATCTGGCGTCCTTGACTACAGTGCCAGTGCAGTAAAACATCATATGTAGAAATTCTCTTAAATTGACCTTTTCCTTCAGGCGTGTGCTTATATTGAGAATCATTAGTGACTCCTGCGTGCATAGATTTTTCTATGCCGAATATGCAGCGTCAATGGCATTTGTACTTTATACCTCATCTACTGCAACTTAGCATGTGTGATTAAAAGGGAGTGTAGAAAAGCAATTTACAGTTGAGCTGTGATATAACGTTTGATGATTGCTCAAAGGTGTTTTTTAGGTAGATCCTCACTACTTACCTGGACGACAAGTAAGAGCTGCTTTGTCTTTTGTGCTTTAATTAGGTTTTAGAGGAGCGACTGTGACAGGAACATCACTTCCTTTTCAAAGATCTGGACTATGTCGCTCATCTACTGTACGCACATGCTTTATTTCCAACAGTAATGAGCTGGGCACATCCGCTCTGTTTGTCTCGTGCAGGTTTTGTGTTTTTTACCTCCTCTTACTCAGAGGCTACATTTTATTTATTTGCTCAAGGGCTTGTCAAACTTAAAAAGCACTGCTATTATCTTGTAACTGCTGTCAGTTGTGAATAGAAACATCAAACAACTAGAGTATTACCGTGTCTTTTTCTCTACCTCTAACAATTGCTTTCAGACACACAAACACACTGTTTTGCTCTTCTGATGCTTCAGTGAAAGAAGGAAATTACTTCTCTGACTCTGCTCATCGTTGTTATTCAAGTAACATCTTGGCCTGCACCTCGTTTGACTTTGTTGCAGGGGTAGTTGAAGCCTGGTATTTTAAAACATTGATGGGACATGCACTTTCCCATACTGACAGAGCCCTTTGCTTTGGATATAGGCTTACTGGTCTTCCAAGAGACTAGCACAGCTCTAATGAGGAGAAATGATTATAAAAGTGTAATAGGTGTAGTAAGTGTAGAAGTTCTTAATAACTAGTTAAAGTAATATTTTGAAAAGTTGCGATCATGGACAGATTATCATAGACCCTAGACACAAACTTGCCGTGGGTCCCTTACCTACTCATGAGAAGAGTAGGCACAGCATGTGTCCATCCAAAGCAGACAGAGTTTAATCACACAGAAGCCAATTTACAACTACAGCATGTATGCCTTTGAACCTATAGTCATTATTGTGACAAGTTAATTTGCCGCTATTCTGTTGTATTCTATACATGCCACAATATGAGGGGTCAAACACACAGTTTAATCTAGATAAAACTGGAGTGAAAAATGTTCTACCTAAAGTACAGACTTTCTGCTGATCTTCTGTAGAGAAATGTCATTGATAAACTACCAGACTGTTCAGATTCAATGGCCATAAGTGACAGGCTGTTCATCCATGTCCATGTTGGAGATTTGCAAAAAAAGGACCAGTCTCCTTGGCTGCCACCAGCAATAAGCATCAAATAGTCTTGCTCTACCCCTCCTGTGGACCCATCACCCGCAGGAGGGGCCATAGGGGTCTGGTGTAGTGTGGATCGGGCGGCAGTCAAAGCAGAGGCCTTGGAGGTCCAATCCCCCATTCCATGTACCCAAACGTCACCTCTCTGGTGGGGTGGGAGCCTGAGCCTTAAAGATACCGGCTACAGTGGGGGAAATAATTATTTGATCCCCTGCTGAATTTGTAAGTTTCCTCACTTACAAAGAAATGACCAGACCAATTTTTATGGTAGTTTCATTTTAATAGACAGAGACAGAAGATCAACCAAAATTACATAAAGGTTATAAATTGATTTGCATCAGAGTACCCAGCCTTCTTGGGGTCCCTGAGTGGGGTGCTGGATGGTGCCCCATCTGGTGACTCCATTGTCCTACTGGAGTATTTCTACTCACATGGGCAATGACAGTGTAACCTGGAGAGGTGTGACTGGGAACCTGCAACCTGAACCCGAATCGTGTTTTGTTGTTGGACTTCTGTGCTAACCACAGTTTGTCCTTAACGAACACTATGTTCGAACATAAGGCTGTCCATAAGTGCACTTGGCGCCAGGACACTGTAGATCAGATCTTCAACTGTATGTTCTGGACACTCGGGTGAAAAGAGGAGCAGAGCTGTCAACTGATCACCACCTGGTGGTGAGTCGGATCACGTGGCTGGGGAGAATGCTGGACAGGACTGGTGCACCCAAACGGATAGTGAGAGTGTGCTAGGAACATCTGGCAGAGGCCCCAGTCTGCGGGATCTTGAACTCCCACCTCCGACAGAGCTTCAACACCATTCTGAGGGAGGCTGTGGACATTGAGTCTGAATGGACCATGTTCCGTACCTCCATTGCTGAGGTGGATCTGCGGAGCTGTGGCCCCAAAGTGGTTGGTGCTTGTCGTGGCAGTAATCCCCAAACCAGATGGTGGACACCGGAGGTGAAGGGAGCTGTCAAGCTGAAGAAAGAGTCCTATTGGGCATGGTTAGCTTGTGGGACTCCAGAGGTAGCTGACAAGTAGTGGTAGGCCAAGCAGAGTGCAGCTGTGGCAGTAGCTAAGGCAAAAACTTGGGTGTGGGTGGAGTTCGGAGTGGCCATGGAGCAAGACTTTTGGTCGGCCTCGAAGCGATTCTGGCAAACTGTCAGAAGACTCAGGAGGGGGAAGCGGCTTCCTGTCCACACTGTATATAGTGGGGATGGGACTCTGCTGACCTCAACTGAGGACATAATCAAGTGGTGGAAGGAATACTTTGAGGATCTCCTCAATCCCACTGGCACGCCTTCTGTAGTGGAAGCAGAGTCTGGGGACGAATGGGATGATTTGCCCATAACTGGCTGCGAGGTCACTGAAGTGGTTAATCAACTCCTTAGTGGCTGAGCTCCTGGCCTGGATGAGATTCGCCCTGAGTTTCTTAAGGCTCTGGATGTTGTGGGGCTGTTGTGGCTGACACACCTGTGCAACTTTGTGTGGAAGTTGGGGACAGTGCCTCTGGATTGGTAGATTGGGGTGGTGGTTCCCCTATTTAAGAAGGGGGAAAGTGTGTTCCAGCTTTAGGGTGATCACGCTTCTCAGCCTCACTGGGAAGGTCTGTGCCAGGGTACTGGAGAGGAGAGTCCGTCTATTAGTCAAACCTGGGATTCTGGAGGAGTGATGCAGTTTTCATCCTGACTTGGAAAACATCACTGGACCAGCTCTTATCCTCTTGAGGATATTTGAGGGTGTGTGGGAGTTTGCCCACCCAGTCTACATGTGTTTTGTGGACTTGGAGAAGGCATTCGACTGCGTCCCTCAGTTTGTCCAGTGGGAGGTGCTACAGGAGTATGGGGTATCAGGCTCGTTGTTGCGGGCTATCCAGCCCCTATACAACAGTTGCCAGAACTTGGCCCTCATTGCCAGCAATAAGTGAGACTCATTCTTGGTGGGTGTTGGACTATGCCAGGGCTGTCCTTTGTCACCGATTCTGTTCATTCTTATGGACAGAATTTCTAGGCGCAACCAAGGGGTGGAGAGAGTCTGGTTTGGTGGTCAAAGGATCTCATCTCAGCTTTTTGTGGATCATGTGGTTTTGTTGGCTTCATCAAGCAATGATCTCCAGCTCGCACTGGGGTGGTTCATGGCCAAGTGTGACACGCCTGGGATGAGAATTAGCACCTCAAACTCAGAGGCCATGGCCCTCAGTCGGAAAAAGGTGGAGTGCCCAGATCCTAGAAGGGCTGCAGTTATGGTGGTCCTTCTGGAAAGTTGTCTTATCTCAGCAGGAGTCTCTGGAGCTTAGTCAGGTTCTTGGTCACCTCTCTAACTAAGGCCCTTCTCCCTCACTTGCTCAGTTTGGCTGGGCGACCAGCACTTGGAAGAATCCTGGTTTTGCCAAACTTCTTCCATTTGAGAATTATGGAGGCCTTCAGTGCAGCAGAATTTTTTTTGTAGCCTTCCCCAGATCTGTGCATTGCAACAACCCTGTTCCTTGGTTTTTGTTCTGATATACATTGTCAGCTGTGAGGCCTTCTATAGAGAGGTGTGTGTCTTTCCAAATCAAGTCCAATCAATTTAGTTTACCACAGGTGGACTCCAATCAATCAATCTATCTATCTATCTATCTATAGTACTCCTGCCTTTCCTCTCACTGCCCCCTCTCCTCCTCCTCTGTCTTCAGCCAACAGTTTCTACCAACACCCTGCTGGTCAACAGCACCGGTGGTGGTCGTTAACCTGGGCCTACTGATCCGGTATGGAAATCTCATTCTTGATGATGCAACCCACACACACACACACACATCTATCTATCTATCTATCTATCTATCTATCTATCTATCTATCTATCTATCTATCTGTGTGTGTGTGTGTGTGTGTGTGTGTGTGTGTGTGTGTGTGTGTGTGTATAAAAAATTAGTCACCTGCCTGTTTAAATATTGTGAAATACTCTCTCTGTAAAAGGGCTTTAACTTTTAGCAAGAAAATCCAATAAGCATATGTGCCAAAATGTCAAACCATTCCTTCTAGGCTAAGATAATCTTAATGTGATTGTAATTCCATGTGCTACAATCATTTAAGCTTCAAGAAGCCTTTGGGAAGCACGGCCCAGATCAGTCTCTGATATTACTGCACATGACTCACATGAGTCAAGAAATTTTGTTGTGACCTTTCTATGGGACGATCTGTTTATTTATGAATATGTGAGACTGTTATAATTCCTCACAGTTTAGTAAAAATCCATAATTTTTAGTGATTTAGGAAACACTGCAGTTGAGCAACAACATACAGCTGGAATTTCAGCGTCAGCCACTCAGTGGTTTCTAGGGGGCAGGACCACAGCTGACTCATATTCCCTTTTGTTATTGTGGGAAGTAATCATAGCATCACAGAGAAGTTATTATGATGTTTGGACTACACATTAGACTGCAGAAGCCAGTGCTGAAGACCAGTGACCAGGACAAGCCAAAAGAATAGACATAAAGGCAATTCGGTTACACTTAAGTGTACACTTAAGTGTGCAATATATCTAGGCCAATATATTTGAAAGGGTATGATTTAGCAGTCAGCTGTATGCCAAATCTATTTCTGAATCAAAGCCTGCAGCCTGTAGCTATAATGAACAAGTGCAATGTCCAGATGTGATGTCACACTGAGCTACTTGTCAGTTCTAATGGAGCTTTAAATTAAGCTCTGAAGGCCCTCAGCCCCTCCTACTTTTTTCTGATCTTTGTGATCCAACACAGCAAATCCCTCCAGTGCTTCTCTCTGTCCTCCACATGTTTAGTGAAAGTACAAACCTACATACATGAACAATCAAAGCTGGCATAAATCAGTTCAACACACTCAATAGCTCACGCACAGTGCAATGGACTTTCTTTTCCCTCCAGTTCATCAAAGCACGAAATCAGCTTGATGGTAAGAAGTGCTCTGTAAAAAGTAGTGTAAAAAGTACATGTGCATACAATAAAGCATATACAGGCATACTCCTTAAAATGATGAATAGGAATGTAAGTGCTAACAGTGTTTTCTATTTTTGATATTACCTCTCAGTACAGCTGCAGTAGCTGCGCTAATGTTTTAGCCGATCTGTCCCTCAAAATGAAAGTGCAAGGGCTTGTTAGACTCACAGCGAGTATTAATACTGGAGGTAAATCCTTGTTGTAGAAGAAGAGGTACCAATTTCTCCTCTGAGCTTTAACAATCAATAATGTAATGTAGCTGCAAGATATTTTGTGCTTTGAGCATGGAGTTCAACATCATCTAATGCCTTCCCAAGTACTTTTTTTTTTTTTTTTTTTTTTTAATTTTTTGAGGTGGAAAAAAAAAAAATTTAAAAAAATTTT
>VUQI01004547.1:54766-67171 GCA_015106735.1 Paratilapia polleni | reverse complement strand
AAATGGTCACTAAACCCTTGAAACATAAGGCAGATTTCATTTAGGCTATTTTTTTTTTTTTTTTTTTTTTTTTTTTTTTTAAATTATTTTTTTTTTTTTTTAATATATATATATATATATATATATAAAACTATCTGCCCATAGTTTCAGGTGATTTGATAAGTGTCTCCCTAAATCCTATGGAATCACAGTCTTTCTGAAAGAAAAGAAATTATTACAGCAATATGTAAATGTGCTAAGCTTCAGGACTCTCCCTGGTATAACCTTTTAGAAATCTATTTTCCGTTTTATTCATTTTTTATTTTTTTTGTTGTAATTTTCATTTACTAAGTGAAGTCACTAAACACTGTAATGCTCATTAAAGGAAATCAAATCAAAAGCGAACCACAGCTCATTGTAAAATGTGCAATTGTTAAAGAAAATGGTAAGGTAATCCAAAATACTACAGTTTAAAAGCCATTACTGTTATCCTTTAATTGGACTGCAGTTAATCTACAATTGAATTACCCTTTTTGTTTGGTTTTACTTTGATGTACAGAAGACTTGAATGACTCAGGAAAACACTGTTTGGAGCGACGAACCTTAGTGAGTCGGTGCTCCTTTGATATTTTACAAACTGTAAATCACAAACAGATTTTCTTTACCCAGGCATGAATACTCTTCTCTAGACACTCGTCATACAAAACACACTCTTGGCAGTATAGGAAGCGTGAATTATGACCTGGTTCTGTGGTGCGTAAAAGCCGAACCAGATCATCTTCTCATCTCCATGGGTCCCATCGAACTTTCAGAAGACAGTGGCAGCAGCACCAGAGTTTAGAGTACAAACAACACACGTCATTGTTTTGGGCTGAATGGCATTTCACTCTAAGATAAATTTATCGTTTAAAACTAGTACATGGTCACTAGAAGTGACTTACAGCAGTATAAAAGCTATTACATAATATGTAATTGTAACCAGTGTGTAACAGTGCACTGTGTAGATCTAATAAAATAATTTGAACACATATAACCAGTGAAAATCTGGCAGCAGAAGAATGAAGAGTAATCTGATCGCATTAAATACAAGAAACCAATTAGACACTTGCCACGTGAGATTCGTCGTCTTTCTGGCACTTGAAAATGTGCTTAGGGTTGCAAATGATGGCTTTAGTTCTCTCATTCACGTTTGTATATACATATATATATATACACACACATATATATATATATATATATATGTGTATATTACTGGACCAGTCCTCTGTTTTGTATGAGTTTCAAGCAAGAAGCAATATTATCAATGAGTTGCATTGATTGGACTTGGAGTTCCATAAGGCACTGATAGGAGGGAACCACGTTGGCTCTTCCCATGACCAGTCCAGTCGTGTCATCATTGCAGATTATCGTGCCTTGTCCGCCCAGGAGGATCTGGCTTGAAGCTCAATCCTCGTGATCCTGTGCCTTTCTTAGATATAGTCACAGTTGTAAGGGAAAATGGAAATGTTTCCTAAACCTGTGTCAACATAAAGAGCAGAAGCAAAACATGGCAAATGTTAAGGTTTGTTCTACACAACTCACATTGAACATATTTGAATTAAAATTGTTTCCAAAAAAAAAAAAAAAAGAAATCTGCAAATGTGGCGATTTTCTTATTGTCTAAAATATCTTTTTTTGTAGCCCATGAAAACTTGGTTTGAAAAACCTTACAATTCACTCAGCAACATCAAATATTTTTAAGTTAATTAACTACACAGAGACAAAACACATCTTTCTGCTTCCATCCTAATCTGCTTCATCAGGACTGTGCTGACATGGTTTGTGGCCAGCAAAGGCAAACAACTCCCTCATCTGTGATCAGATTTTGACTATTTGACGTACATGACATCACCTCTTTCCAACCAAGCCCTGCCCACTTCAAACCAGTCAAAACTGCACAGAGAAAAACAGTACAGAAGCCTCTTGTGTAAATAATCAAAATGTTTCTACTTTGAAAGAAAACTCTGTGTGTTGGTGGATTCCTTCACTCAGAATAAGCTGATTGAGAAAACGTGTTCTCAAGGCAATGAAATTCTGTTGACAAGTAACACTTTGTGTCTAATGAGAGCACACATGCAACCAATCTGATCAATTACAAAATGAATATTTAATTGTGTCCTTATCAGTGCATGCTTATCTTTGTTCAGTGCAATTCTGCAGAACTGCTGCAGAGTTATTCTGCAGCTTCACACTAGCCTCTACTGCTATTTTCTGTGGAATTTTTCTGGAAGGAGTTATTTTATTTATTCAGTAGAAATGCAAGTAGAAAAGGTATAAAACAGTTCAGTGTGTTCTGTGGATCATTCAGGATGATGATGTCTAGATTTTTAGATAAGGATAAGGTCGATATTTTTAAAGCTGCAAAGCTGCACTATTTATATAACCAATGACTGTGTGCAATATGGTGGGGGTCGCCTGTAGTGATAAACCCTCATGCAACCCAAAATCCTTTAGCACCAGATAGTTTTAGCACCTTTTGGTTCGCTTCACTTGCTTTTACCATAGAATGCTTATAAAAGATAACGGTGGCTTCAACCACTGGTTTGTGAATGCTTGTTTTTAAGCCTTGACTTGAGCATTTTGGACATTTCCACCTTTTTTTTTTTTTTTGGAAACCAGAAGTTTCTGACAGAAACTGAGGATACATGCCCTAAAACATGTCCTGCTTTATAATCAATTTTACTTTAATGGGAACATAATTTAATATATGAACATAATACTGTATTAAATAAGCTGAAATTAGCAAGACCCTGAACTCTATTAGGAAAATATTTACTGAGGTCATAAATCAGGGGAGAATTAAGGTAATATTTTTGTAGACATCCGTACACTGGACTTCTTTTTGCAACCTGCTGGCTATTAGAAACAATGCAGGTTTAAGTCTATTACCAGACCCTGAAGCTGCATCCATTTTTTATAAACTTAGCACAAAAAGTAAGGAAATTTGTGTTTGGTCGATTATTTTTTTCCGTTGGAAAGCCTGTTTATTTCCCTTTAAATGGTGCCACATTTGTAAGGAAAATGCATTTGTGGGCTGAGCAGCAGAGTTGAATATGTGGGTTGCGCCCATGAAGAACTTGCCAAATCTTCTCTGCCAATGCCAAACAGCTTATTCGCTGTTGACTCTTGTTTGTTGTCGTTTATTGGATTGGATGACTGAAGTCTGAAGAAACAAGACATATTGGCAGATCAACTATTTATTCATTTAACAAACGGGGGCCTCAGAAGCATGTGGAAGAACCACACACAGCCACAACAGCCTGGCACCTCCTCCTCATGCTGGTCACCAGCTGGAAGTTGCCCTATGGCACGGGCCCTATCCAGATCAGTCGCATGTGGCATGCTTGGAGCAGACACCAACTGACTGCTGTAGCAGGGTCCATGCTCACAGGTGCTGCTAATCAGGTGCCAATCAGGCACCTGATTGTCAGCACCTGGTGTACCAGAAGCTCAAAACAAGAGTCAATAGCAGAATAAGCTGTTTGGCATTGGCAGAGAAGATTTGGCAAGTTCCTCATGGGCGCAACCCATATACTCAACTCTGCTGCTCAACCCACAAATGCATTTTCTTTACAAATGTGGCACCATTTAAAGGGAAATAAACAGGCTTTCCAACGGTATGAGATTTATTGCCAAGAAGCGTTGTTGCAATAAAGAAGTAATCGACCAAACACAAATTTCCTTACTTTTTAGTTTAGTTTTTAGTTTTAATTTATATAGTCAAGGGTTTTAGAAAATGCAGTGTATTTTGACTTGTACACATGCCAACCTAGTAGCTACCTAATGAACACAGTGGAGAATTTAGTCTTTAAATGGAGACCAAAACTGAAAAATGGAGCGACAAGTTAAACAGAAACTAGGTATGCTACAGTCACACTAGCGAAAACAGTGGTTGGAGGCTGCAGCATGACCAAAATTATTGCGACGGTGTGCAAGGAACTTGCAATGTTGTTGCCTTTGAAATGGTTGCTTCGAAGACAGGAACCAGGTCTGCGACCACTCGCAGTCAGTTGCTGTCTTCAAAGCAACTTTGGTGCATCAAGACGCTGATACAATGGTAATAAGACAGAGTCAGTCTGCCATCAGTCAAATGGGGGTCAAATTGCCAATTACATGCAATCTGTTTCTGATAATGTGGCGATTAACTGTGATAAATCAGTGAAAATCACAAATTTGAGTCGAGTCCGCTATTGCAAAGACATGGGTTGCAGACAGGTTGCGCTAATCAGCACAAAGTAACTCAGATTGATTGCAAACTGTTGGTAATCTGTCTGCATTTAAAAACTAGATGGCAATTATTTGCAGACCTTCACCAATCTGTCTGAGAGTGGACTGTGACTGTTTGGAGACAGGCGACCTGTGCAATCCTACTGCTGTCCTATTTTCACTCTAGTGTGACTGAGCCATAAAGGTAAGTGAGAAAAGGTGAAATATCTGCCTTTTATTTTATAATTTAGGAGAACAAATCATTTCAATATCAAACTGCAAGATTCATAAATATGAAACTGATATATTGTATTGTTACATAGTATAAAAGAAATCTAAACAAAAACGTGAGCTTTCTGCAGTTTCTTTGAGCATTAGACGGTCCGACCTTGGGGTAAATTAGCTGGGACGTCCACTCCTGGGAAGACTGGCAGCTGTCTTGAATATTTTCCACTTGTGAATAATCTTGTGAACTGTTGAATGATGGACTTCAAATTGTTTGGAAATGGCCTTATAACCCTTCCTAGATTGATGGGCAGCAACAAGTGCTTCTCTAAGATTATTGCTAATGTCTTTCCTCCTTGGTATTGTGTTAATACACACCTGAATGCTGCCAAGACTTCTGCTTTTAGAGAGGTGGTCTCATTTGCTGATGATCAATTAATCAAGTGCATCTGATTAGCAGCACCTGGCTGTTACTTACCCTCTTAATGGAAGCAGTAAGGGTTTGCTTAGTTTTTCACACACTGCTTCTGCACTTTGACTTAGTTTTTGTTAAATAAATAATGACACGGTGCTATATGTCATGTGTTGTTGTTCATCTGAGGTTGAATTTACCTCATTTTAAGTCCTGCTAAGGACCAGATGGTTTTTATTACGTCCTGATAAAGAAAACCTTAGATTTGAAAGAGGGTGTACATTCTTTTTACCATGACTGTATGTGGTACCGCACAAAACGAAGAACAGGATACACTGGTAAGTTGATAAGATCATGCATGTAGACCGAGGCAGTGTTCATAAAGCTATACGTTACAAGGTATAAACAATATCTCAGAGTTTTACATTTCAGTGGGCATGTGTGTGTTCTGTTTCGTCCAACATGACAACCACAAACAATTTCACAAGTGGCAGCAACATAGCAAACACACAGCTGAATAATTTACTCTGACTGATATGGCAGGAAGCTAAATGATTCATCTCTCACAGTGCACAGGGACCCTGCGGACAGTAAGGAGCGGCGACATACCTCTAGATCTTAACGCTCTCAGTTCCGTATACGTTGTAGCCTTCTCTGTATGTGGCAAAGTTCTGTGTGTTGGTCGGGGGAGCCGGCTTAAAATTCTGGGCATTCTTGGCCATTTTCAGCCGTTTCGTTTCTTGTCGTGATTTATAACAGAACTCTATCAGAGCCACCATCATGGCCAGCCCCAGCCCTCCAACCAGAATATAGAAGACACCAGCCACATTGCTTAGGCTGAGAGCACTTGTCTTGTCCTGGGGGAAAGTGAATAACATTGTTAAGAGTTTTGCAGTAGAGCAAGGGCAGCAGAACAAAATGCAGCCTGCATCCTTCAAACTGAGCCTCGACTCAACATTAAAACTGATTTAGTAGTAAATTATCATATTCTAGATTACTGATGCTACCAAAGGGAGTTTATGGCTACTAATAGCTACCAGCAACAAAAATTAAACATGTAATGAGGTGCTAAAGCTATAATTTTGCCTGAAATAATATTCCTTTCACAAATTTGTAAGGAACTTCAGATTGCTATAGTCAAACCATTCTCCACTAAAGAGAAAGAAGCCAGCTCTTAGCAGTTTTTTTTGCTGGTGAATGTAGAGCTACCCTTGTCCTATGCTTCATACATTTAAAATGGCTTCTGCTCTTGACCATATACGGAAGCTGGTCAGTATCGCATAGGTCGACAGCTGTGAAAATCCCTGTCCTTTCAATCCTCTAACGGCAACACTGTCATACAATACAGTCAAATTCATATTAGATGAATGATAGCTCAATTAAAGAACACTATATATCAAACCATTTTGCTGCTGTTTACCTACCAAACATATTCAATAAAATTTGTTCATTGGAGTTTTACTATTTGCAGTTTAACCCTATGAGCATGGAGGAACCATGAAGCTATCTAACAACCCTAACCTGTAATCTGAGGCTTTGACTGTATCTCAGAGGGTTAAATAGTGGGTGTATTACATTCCTCGACTTCTTGTAATGTGCAAACAAAACCTCTAACCTCATCTGAAAGCAGCCACACGATTTAGAGGACACCCTACGGCGTTCTCTCTCCGCTTCGAGAAGTTGAATTTGTGTAAATCATCACAATAAGAGGCTTTGCTTGTTCATCACACCACAGGAGGCCAAAGAATCTAATAGACACATCTCGATGCAAACTAGTAACAACACAAATAAATCAAATTTTCATTAACAGTTTGGTAAATAGAAGCAGCAGCATAATGGTCAAAGTATCATGAATGTCAAGAATGAAAATGAGCAAAAATAGCATTTATCAACAACTATTAACTGCTGTGATTCAATCAAAAGAGTATGTCTGAAAGGCACTTAAGAAAAGTCCCCGCAGCATTATCATTACAGTTTTCACAAAAAGAGTTTTTATGAGTTCATGTTGTCAAAAAGTGTCTCATTTCTATAGCATCAAAAGAAAAAAAGGTGAATCTGGGGAAGCAGTGCCTTCAGTTAAAGCCACAGATAAGCTGTGTTACAGCTTGTGGCAGAAAAACTGAAAAAAAGAAAAATTACGTGTAGCAAATAAACAGAATGCACACTATAGATGTTAGAGAAGTCTTGTCTTGCATATGAACAGTACGTCAAAATGCAATTTGGAATCAGTACAAAAGACCTGCAGCGACTGACCTTACTTCCAGAGTCCTTGGTTCCACATTCACCCTTATCGTACCACCATTTGTTTTTCAGCTTGTCTAAGATGCCTTGTTCACTGAGTTTCAATACTGCAAGGTTTACAGGAGTTCTTCACGTGGGAAATAACATAAATAACATTATATTATGTTATTTTATGTTATTCAACTTTTAAACTACTACATACTTTACAAAGCGATAAAGCAGGGCACCTGGCTATTCAACATCACAAAGAGCAGGCATTCTACCTATTACCTTTAAACCCCTAGTCTAAAGCCAGGACCTACCCATATCGCTTTGAGTAATCGGCAGACGCTGTTAATAGGGCGACAAGCAGGTACACAGAGTACAATCTGCAAGTCTATAAGCATCAACAAGCACCATGGTACACTGGTTTTGGGGGCAAGCAGTCACAGAGGCTTTCAGTACAGCATTTATCAAGTTCATTCCAACACGAGCGTTGTCTTAACAAACAGAAAAATCTAAGCAACGACGACTACCTTTGCATGTGCAATGACAGTATAATCCTGTGATGGCTAATGCTACTGTCACTGCAGTGACAGCAGTCAATTTTGGAGGTATTACAACCAATTTCCCATTCAAGCAACTGTGCCCAAAAGTGAAAGCCTAATTAATTCTTGCATGTTCTATCCTGACATATCGCTAAGAAAACCTTATCTTCCAATTACACCAGATTAGTGTCAGATGAGTGTGTCCCAACTAAACTCCACGGAGCTGCAGGACTAAGCTCAAAAGAGTCAGTGGAATAACTCATCTCATATTTGCCTGTAGCTGCACAATCTAACATTTGGTAAAGCTGTTTCGTGCTGTTTGATATCTTTAGAAGCTATATCATGATGTTGTAATATTGCATGTCAACATACATTTGCATAATATTCAACTGGGCTAAATTATTTGAGGGAAAAAAAAATTGCAAAGCTAGGTAAAGATCACATTTTGTAGTCATATTATAACTATATTGGTCAATCTCTCTGTGAGAGTGAAAAGCAAATTGGAAGCAAAGAAAAACAGTGGATCGATAAATTAGTGACCTGACTACTCCCTGGAAACAATGTCCCTCAAGGGGATCTCTGCAATGCATAATGCACTGAGAGAAGATTACACCACTATATATCCCTCATCGCCAATCTGGAGAAACAGACTGCGAAGACCATGCCATTGTCTTGGCTTGGAGAGACATTGATTAACAATGCAATTACCCCGTAACATGCTCTGTGTCTGAAACTCAATCTAGGCTGCACTGTGTTGTGCCTGAGGGTAAGAAAGAGTAGTGTTAACTGTGTGTGCATGCAGCTGTGTGCACGACTATGTGCATCTCCTCATGTCGGCTGGAACATGGAGTTGTGAGCAGGACAGGGCCAAGCGATTCACTGTTTGGAACACAGTGCTTCAGGCCGCTTTATTTCCACCTAATCAGACCTTTCCACTGAGTCCCGGAGAGCCAAAACAAGCCAGGAAACAGACAGACAGTACATACCTGTGCATGATAATAGATCGATGGCAGCACAAGAGACAGATGTTTTCAAATGCTCTGAGCAGCACAAGGGAGGCTTCCTGCCTTCCTCTCAGTGAGCACAGAACATAGCAGTGTTAGCAACACACTGAAAAAAAAAAGTGACTTCTGAACAATACTTTTCAGCAATGAAACCCCTTATTCAACTTTATTTGATATGTGCCTCATGAAGCCTCTTGTGGTGATTTTAAAAGTGAATTGCTGCTGCTTACCTGCTCATTGTAGTCCAAGCCAATCCATGACAAATGACAGAGTGTAATGACACAATCTGCACTTCATGGGATCTTGCAGCTTGACTGTAATGTCACCAGTTACCTGACCTATGTCATCATATGTGTGCTGACAGCATCATTTGTCATTAAAATGACCAGCATTTTAACGAATATAATACTCATTCCTTATGGTATGTGTAATTTGGTGAAAGTAGCACAATGCTTCATGGCTCATGACCTAAGTGGCATGACACTAAGCTGCCATGGAAAAGTCGTTCATCATTTAACCATCTGATGGTCAAAAGGGTCACAGCTGGGTTATTAATGTGTTCAATTAGAACTGCATGCATGTGGAACCAAACCACAGGTGGTTTATCAGATCTCCTATTAAAAAGAAATCACAAGTCTTTTTGTGTAATTAGAATTCTCACGTTTGCCTGCAATGCTTAGTCCCCTCAAGACGCCGCTGTTCCCCTTGCTTTCCTGTCGGCCTCTGCTGAGCAGCTGTTTAGAGGTTGTTCCTTTTTTTTGCTGTTAAGGTGAATTGACTTTTAAGCACATGGGGTTGTGGGCCAGTGTCATGGATGTGAAGCAGCAGTGTGGTGAAGTACTGCAAAGCCATATTTTACAGGATTAGCAAACCTCACCTCACCTACCTCACCTAAATGGAAGCCTTTTCAGTTCAATGTCACTGGTTCTTAAATCAGACCAACTGGCTATACTCAGACTATCAAAGCTGCCCAAATAAACCATATTATTTGAGACTAGGTGATCTGTCCTACACGTGAGTAAGGGTGATTAAACAAAGCTCAACCTTTCACAACGGCAGGGCAGACACATTCATGTTTTTAAAATTTCCAGTAAATACTACTTTGTCAAGAAAACTCCTATCCTAATTCTCATTTGTACTCTTTTTCCAGCTAGAAGATCGGCTTTCACAAATATTTTTCTGTCGGTTAAGCAAGAGCTCCTTAGTTTGATCTGAGCTGTTAAGCCGTCCGGTCAGACTGTGAGTAAATTTGGTAATCTGCCTTGGGGGCAGCAGCAGGTTGGTTGGGGCAGACAGTTGGTTTGGTTATGGTTGGTTTGTTGTAACAGCCTTGCCGATTACTCTGCACTATGGTACCCGATTGTGGTGACATCGAGGCTGACCTTGGAGTCACCTCCCCCGCTGCCGCACTCTCCCTTGTCGTACCACCATTTGTTTTTCAATTTGTCCAAGAGGCCTTGCTCATTCAGTTTTAAAACTGCCAGGTTAACAGCATTTCTTGAAACGATAAAACATAACTTGTAAGAAAATGCACAGGTCCGTGAGAAATCTAATGCAAGGTAATAATTGTACTAAGCATCATAATAATAGTTAATGGTAGAGAGACTACCACTGTCAAAGCAGGGGCTTATGCACAGAAAACTATCTGTTAAATCAGAATGGTCTAGGAAAGGACGAATTGTTTAAGAATTTCAGGAATATAGAGAGATAAGAAAGGCTCATATGAGGTAGAGACAGTGTTAAATCTTGGAAAAGGTGGCATAAAGGGTTACGTAGTTTAGAACTGAAGTGTGCGGGATGGGGACACTTGTCATTGAGAAGAAAAGTAACAACAACAAACATCATGCAATTAACATTCGTCACAAGTGACAGCGCAGCTTTTAAAGGCTAAATTGAAAAACCATTGAACTGTTAAATTAAAAGTGACAACACAACAGTCAGGTAGGACAGCACACGGGACAGAAGGAGAGATCGAAGGAGAGAGAAAAGCAGTAAGAGAGACATAAATATGAAATTATTGTTAACTTTAGCCTCATTATCTGGATTTGATTGCTTTACTATAAAATAGCAACTCCTTAGAAATACAACATTAAATATCATTAATTAACTTCTGTATCCAAGTGCATTGAAAGGCATACAACCGTTACCTCTGCGTCCATTAAAAAAACAAGGAGAGGAAGAGAAGAGAATGACAACAGGGGGACATCAGGGTAGGTGGAATACTATAACAACATAGGGGATATTGTTATATTATTCCACCCACCTTAATGCTGAGCCTTTGGGCGTCGCCACACCGTAGCCTTTCGAGTCAAGGTTCCCGCCAACTTTCATGGTGTCGCACGGCTTCCGCTGCTCGATGTACTCATTCATGGTGGATTCGAGGAGAAAGGCGAACTTGCCCTTCGACTTTCGTACCCGGGCTACGCCATCGGGTGTGGTCTTAACAAACACTGAGGGTTCCGCGGATTTCATGTATGACCACATCTTCTCATACACTGCTATTTTGGATCGCTGTGCAGGGAAGAGAAGGAGAAAAGAAGCAGTTTAGAAATCTGAAAATCATACGTGTGCAATGGATTTTGTCACATTTTTGTGCTTAATGATCATGTGATTTAAAATGGCATCATGAAGTATTTATAGACATCTTGGAAAGTAACTGCGTGATATCTTTAAATACTTCCAGGAAATACAGCTGGCAGACCTTTATGAGATCATGAAGTACAAGAATTTACAAAATCCATTTCTTTTTATCAGCATACTATTAATGTACTCTTCAAGTATGTCACTTGAGTCTCAAATTCACTGAATTCAAAGACCACTTATGCAAAAAAGATCTTTAACAATTCAAATGGTGTGAGGGTGAATTGCAGGTACTGATCGTTCTATTTGAAAAACTGGCACAGGCCTCGGATTCGTGCGTTGAAAGTTCAGCCTCAGTGAGCTGAGCCTTAGTTTATAGTCCTAATTTAACTTGTAGAACTTATTACATTCATTTATTTCAACAACACCGCTAATGAAATATCTCAACTGTGACTCGGCACTGTAGAATAAGCAGGAGAAGTGAACAACAAGGCAACCCATCACAAAGTGACAAAGATGAGCATTTTCCCAGCGCCCGCAGACAGGCTTAGTGAGCCTGTAAAATCTGGGGGAGTTGGGCGCTATCTATAATAAGCATCAATTAAATTATTCAATGCCGCTGGATTTATTTTGGCATCGGCATTTCACACATCCTGGTGTGATCCTGGTCCAAGCAGTGATGAGCCATACTTTCCAAGTGCCGCTGTATGTACTGAAGATTGGATCCCACATACAAAAAAAAATACGCTTTCTTTTAAGCAAAGGCCAGAAAAAGGCAATGCGGCTGGCAAAAAGACTGACCATAAATCAAAAGGGTTTGCGTATAGAATATAGATATAGCACTTGATACACCAACATCTGCCAGAGATACTTCCCTGTGGCCTTTTTTATCTCATACCTTAAATCATTAGTTTAACAACAATGAATAATGTATAATGATTAGTCAATTAAGATAATAAGACTAAGTCCATAGGCACAGCAGTATCTCAGTCTAAAGGGAGCCAAACATGTTCAAAACTATAGTGTTAACATGCCAAGGTGTAGCAGGGATAATGTGCTATTTTCACCATCTTAAAATGTCATTGTTTGAGTTGAGTTTTGCAGATGTCTGTCCATAAACCATCCATTAAAATCTGATGTTATGATGGACTGCAGGACTTTTTTTTTTTTTTTTTTTTTTTTTTCTTTGTAA